>JAATLQ010038436.1:25750-104945 GCA_013421005.1 Heliconius erato x Heliconius himera | reverse complement strand
CTTTGCAAACCGTTGCTTAGCAACGGTCGGTTGTTATTAACATGGCGGAATAAATTGCCTGTCAAATTAAAAAATATTTTAATATATTAGTATATATCGACAATATTACAAATATGAGAAAAAAAAAGTAACCTATGTTCATCCGAAGACCCTCAAGTATCTCTGTATGAGTATTTTATTATAATTGAATTAGCGGTTTGGCCCTGATTGCGTCACAGACAGACAGACAGACAGACAGAGTTACTTTCGAATTTATAATATAGGTATGGATTATAATTGGCCACGTATTCATGGCTAAATATATACTTTTAAATTGTAATTTGTAAAATGTTACTATAGATAATTAAATTATATAAAACATACATTAAACAATATCAAAAGGAGGCCAGTCGTGGCGCAGGAGCACAATGTGACTGTAAACGCGACACGTTTACATTTACACTTTGTGGTTGTGGGTTCGATATTTTGATGAAATGATGAGCGAAAAATTTTGTAATATTTCTTTTTTCCGCTCTGGTGTCAAGGCAAAGCGCGGCGTTGAGTTCAATCACTCATCACGCAAAGCCTCCAGAATTCGGCGAAAAGTGGGAAACGGAGTGTTTTAATACTCTGTCTATCCCGCCGTGTGAACGATATAGCGTAATGCTAAAAAATAACTAAATAGACTAAAAAGCTATGGTTTTGCTATCACATGGCATTTCTGTTTCAATTTATAATATTTTCCTCAATACTATAAAAAAATGTAAGCATACAAAAAACTTACTTTTTATTACATCAGTAGATATATCTAATAAAAATGATGTCGATAATTAAATTGCAGAGCGAAATTAAATAATATTCACTAAAAAAAAAACACCTAAGTTCATTCACCTCGGAATGCTGGTGTTAAATTTTATTGTATCTAATTCAAACGAATATTTACAAATGAAATAATGCCTTTTAACCTTTACGCTGCTATTATAGAGTTTAAATGGGGATTAAATATTTGTTATTTTTTACCTAAGTAATATTAAAATATTTTTAAAAATGTGTTTTTTTTTTCTATTTTTACCATCACACTGTATTGTGTACATAGCAGGGTAGGCAAAGGGAATATAGGAACCTAATGTTAAGACACTCCATTCCCGTTAAGCTAAATCCGTTCCCCACATTTTCGCCGAGTTCTAGAAGCATAACGTGTTGAGGGGCGGAACTCAACGCCACCTGTTACCACAGAATGAAATGTATATAAGAAATATTTTATTTTCTCCAGTGGGAATCGAACTTACAACAAATTTGTAAATATACATACAAAAATATGCTTGTTTAAAAAGACTTAAGAACAAAAGGTAGGGTACACCACCGCGTAACAAGAGAGCAATTATGGGTAAGTGGTTTAGTGGTCAGCAACACTCTACCGCACTAGAAGTTGTAAGTACATTTTGGACATAAGTTTGTACTTGCCGACATTCAAAGTATTCCTTCAAACTCTTTCACACATTGAAAAAATAATTCAAAATCAGTCGTGGCGCAGGGGTACAAGCGTGTGACTGTTAACGCGACAGGTTGCGAGTTCGATTCCCACTTGAGAAAATGAAATATTTAATATTTTCATATATTCGCTCTGGCGTTGAGGCAAAACGCTTCATTAAATTCCGCCACTCTACGCGCCTAATGCCTCTAGAATTTAGGGGAGAGTAGTGTCATAACACTAGGCCTCTGCCTACCGTGCTACATGCGGAATAAAGAGTGAAGCTGAAAAATAAAAAAAAATCTTAGTATTTGAATTAAAATTAGTTTATTAAGCAAAACAAACAATTTTATTACTTTAAGTTCCGCATACTATGCTTCTATATTTACGGAACCGAACCAAAGAAACGTGACAGGTGTTTTATCCATTTAAAAAAAATAATGAATACATGAAAATGGTTTAAAAACTACTTCAGAACACGTAGCCAAAGTAATTTCACGTGACGTGAAAGTGTCTAAGATTGTTAATAAAACAGAATAGATTAAAGAAAAATAATAGATTTGACGACATTTCTGTAACTACTTTGAATATACTTTTTTGTCAGTTTCACGCTGTATCCCATGTAGCAGGGTAGGTAGAAGGAACCTAGTGCTATGACACTCCACTCTCCATTTTCCGCCAAAATCTTGAAGCATTGCGTGTTGAGAGGCGAAACTCGCGCGGAACGCCGCGCTTTGCCTCAACACCAGAGCCAAAAAATTAAAATATTAAATGTTTCATTTACTCGATCGGGAATCGAACCCACCCCCTGCTTGTGCCCCTGCGCCACGACTGGCCTGCTAGTTAAAAAATAATATTTATAAACGAACCATTAAAAGTTTACAATATCAAAACTATGCAAAAATTACTCATGTTGTAAATATGTAACGATAACATTCTAGAGATATTACAAATATGCAATGATAACTGCTATGAGGATGAACAATATACTAACTGTAGGAGTGTGCTTTGTGTTATGGATGGTTTTTAATAAGGCAGTAAAATATTAAATATTTACTTAGAAAGAGGCCAGTCGTGGCGCAGGGGCACAAAGCGTGACTGTAAAACCGACTGGTTGTGGGTTCGATCCCCACTCGAGGAGATGAAATATTTACCTAAATGTATATTTCTATTTCTTCGCTCTGGTGTCAAGGCAAAGCGCGGCGTTGAGTTGTGCCACTCAATATGCAATGCCTCCAGAATTCGGCAGAAAGTGGGGAATGGAGTGACTTAACACTAGGTTCGTCAGATTGTAATCGTCAGATTGTAATCGCTACCGCTTTGCACCACGAACATTTATATAACGTAAACCTTTTTCATTTTCTTAAACATAAGATTTTTATTTTCAATATTTATCACTTTATTTGAATATTTTTTTATGATTTTCTATCCTATACAAAAAGGATTCAACCTAAAAAAAATATCAACAAGGATTATTCAAATCCAATGATAAGATTGGCATATATATGATTTAGTCCTATAAAAAGAAACAACACGTAAATGACCTATTGTGAAACGTGAACTATAGGAATACAATGAAAACGTAACAACAGTATCGTGGGAACGTATGAACAAATTGCAAGGGTCAAGTGGATACGGTAAATGCGTTTTACGTCATAATGCACTATACGTAGATTAGAAGAGAAGAAAATTTTATATTTTCTTAGTCTTTCTTGGTCATTTAAAAACTTGCTTGTTAAGACTTTTTTCTTGTTATTTTTTTTAAATGTCAGTGTTAAGGTTGTTTTTACATAGGTAATAAGTTAATGTATTACGTTATTTAGAATAATCTAGAACGATGACACAACTTCTGTTATAATTTATTATTTTCAAATTTATTCTGTTTTGTAAAATCTATGAGAAGAAAAGAAGAAAAGAACCTGACCTAGATATTTCCATGGATGTGATAATAAGTTTATCAATAAAGGAAATTCCGAAGATAAATAGTTCAACGAAAGCATAAATACAATCTTAAACCAGGTAAACGCAAGATACTTTAAAGCAGTAACTTTAAAGCCATTGTGTTTTTCATATAGTCACGACTTCGAATCCGCTTGCACAATCTGGTCTAGTGATGGATTTATCATATTTCAACCTGTTGTATTATCAAATTTAGATAACTGTTTCGGATACTTTCACTGTAAGCGGGTTTCACTTTCCCCGGCGAACTAATGAGCCCATTTCTTGCGCAACAATAGTGTATGTATATGTGCTCTCAATTGACCATCTGTTAATGTTAGAAGCAATACTAAATTAGTTTTTATATAGCTTCACGCTGTATCCCGCATATAGCAGGATAGGTAGAAAGAATGTAGTATTGAGACACTCCGTTAATCTCTTCCTGATGATTTTTTGAGATCATTGCATTTTGAACGGCGGAACTCAACGTCGGGCTTTAGCTTTGGTACCAGAGCAGTCAACTGCAAATATTAATAAATAATAATTAATTTCTCCGAGTGGGGATCGAAACCAATACCGTTGCGTTACAGTCACTCCCTTGTGCCGCTGCACTACGACGGCCTCGTACTTTATCAAGTAAATCAGCTTCACGCTGTATCCCGCACACAGCAGGCTAAGCAGAGGAAACCTAGTGATCCATAAAAGATCAGCTAAATAAATATTTGAAAACTACTTTATTAAGTAGTTTTCAAGTATTTATTTAGTTGATCTTTTTACCACTATTCAACAACATTATAATATGGCTGAATTGGTATTTACTGGCACTAATTCAAATATTTTTGACAAAGTATCGTACGCGGCTAAACTATCTAAAATTGACAGTGATAAAACTGTGATAACTCACACCTATTATAGATTTGGCCAACGTCTGGTCCCATATTGTTATGGTGACTGTTTTTTTTGTTTTCTATATTTTAGGCATGAAACAAACCTTTGAAGTTAAAACGTATATATAATTTTCTTTACAGACAGACAAATGTTAACAATTTTCTTTTGGGGATTCGTCTAAGTTTGATATAAATATGCCTGTCCTGTGATAACTATTTACTAACTACTTATTGTACGAAATACATATACATATAACAAAATTGTAACTGATCGCTGTCTGTACATGGAAGCTATATGAGGAAAACTATTATTGGTTTTTTATATATATATAATAGAACTCAATACGATGATTTTTAAAAAAAAATGTCGGTTTGTCTGTGCACACAAATTAATATCAGAAATGTCTGAACTAATTCCAATGCATTTTCACTATTGTATTTGGGCAAATTTCTTTTTTAACATTTGATGTTACTTTTATTTCAATCGGTTCATAAATAAAAAAGTTATGTCAATGTTATTTATTTCATGCGACAATGTTGCTACAAAATAAGTGCTTTATTGAAATGGCTGAAACTTTAATTTTCAGTGTATGAATATATATATAGTCTTTAAAATTATGAAATAAATTTAAATGAGAAAATTATAAATAATTTTATAGAACAAGCGGGTAAAGCCGCGAGCGGGTCGCTAGTATTTATGTTAGATACGATTAAGAAAACGTATAAAAATTTGAACGTAGCTAACAACATAAATAAGTTGTAAAAAGCGTATAAGAATTTCGATGACAACGTATGGCTTAGTTGGTCAGAGCGCTTAAACAGTTTCCAAAAAGACGCGGGTTCAAATCCTGCTACGTTTTCTTTCCTAAGTGTAGGATAACACTTTAAAAATGTTAAAAATATTTATGTTAGAAATTGTAACTTAAAAGAGATCAACATTAGGAAAAAATATATCGTTTCCCATGGTCGTTAGCTACGATATTTTGATTTAATTAAATTTAACGTTTAAAACGTTGTGTTATACATTCGTCACGGTAGCTTATCTTTTATTGGCTGAAATACGACGCTGCGCCGAACGTCAATAGCGATAGAATCATGTTATTTTTTATTTATTTATTTTTATGTTCACGCTGTATTCAGCACGCAGTGCCGCAGTGTAGGCAGAGGGAACCTGGGCTTGGTACCCGGGTTACTTCTACCTGCTATTCCGTTCCTATTAAGACACTTCCGTTCCACATTTTTCGCTGAATTTTGGAGGTATTGTGTGTTGACTGGCGGTACTCAACGCCGCGATTTGTCTTGTTATCAGATTGAGGAAATCGAACCCACAACCTGTCGCGGTGTAACGCTTAAGCGCTTGTGCTGCTTTTTCATATATTCTTTACACATCTTTCGTATATTTAATAATGAGAAAATAAATAATAAACAAAACGTAGCAATGTAGGTACATGCTAAGGACATGACAAACAATTATTTAATCACATAAAAAATATAATAACTCCTTTAAAATAAAACAATAAAAAAATCAAGAAAATAAAAAAGAAACATTAAGTAGGTCAGTATTATTAAGAACTAGTATCGTTCAAATATAACACTGGTTCAACATACTTTTGGCCCAGTTCCCCCATTCATTTACTTGGTAACTCAAGACGCGGATGGAATCCTCTATTTTCAATTCGCGTCAAGAGAAGAAACTAGGTCAGATCCGGTCAAATAAGAATTTTAGAGCCTTTTAGATGCTATCGACACACTGAAAGCGCATTGTTCTCGTTTAACTATTTAAAATTACATACAGGTAACCAATACGTCCTTGTCGTTAAATAAATGGTCAATATGTTCAAGCTTAAGAAATTAAAAGTTCATTTAAAATCAAATAAATTAGCTTCACGCTGTATCCCGCGCACGGCAGGTTAGACAGAGGGAACTTAGTGTTAAGACACTCCGTTCGCCACTTTCCATTGAATTTTGGAGACATTGCGTGTTGACTGGCTGAACTCAATACCGCGCTTTGCCTCAACACCAGACCCTTTGGTCTTAAATTTATAATTCCATTTCTTTAAATGGAATTATAAATTTAATTTCTTCTAGTGGGGTTTGAACCCACAACCAGTCGCGTTACAGTTACAGGGACACTGTGCCTCTGGTGAGTTCACTTCTTTTATTCTTATACAAAGATCATAATAAGATAAAGCAATGATCAAAACAGATGTTAGAAATAATAAATAAGTAATAATAGCAAAAAGATTTTGAAAAGAAATCAGCGTTGCACGCGCCGCCGACGCGGGCGCAGGGCCAATGAACGGTGACAGGTGCCGCGCAGCCAATCCCGATACAGAGATTCATTTTACACGACCCACTTAGAACTAACAAAATTACGTATTTCATCCTTTTCCGACTTATTGTTTTATTGATAGTTAGAGCGAGAGGTGTAAAATTATATTTGCAACATTTCAATTTGATGGGTAATACGTACAACTATGGCTAAGACCTAAATAATTGAACTTATAGTGTTATTTTTTTTTTGAATGACTAAAAGACACAAAAACAATTAATTATATTATTATCTATTAGGTACATAATACAAATAAAAGAAAATGGGAGTTAAATTGAAAATAATTAATAATAAATAAATCTAAAGACGTTTGGCCTATATCGACATGCCATTGTTAGTCGTAGACGTCGGCAACACCAGCAAATGCCAAGGTAACATATCGTAACGAAGACTCACTTAATAGCTATATTAATAACGTAGGTATTGAAAGTATTAGATGTCACAAACCGTTTGTTGAATTACTCATGCAGAATATACTTGAATTCCTTTATAATATTATTCTTGACAAATAGAATGTATAGATATATGTATATGTACGTACAATATGTTAATTTTACGCACTTTGTGATTTTAATTAATATTGCTTCATAAAATTAAAACGCAGATAATTTAACGTTGAAGGAGACGGAGTGTTTTAACACTAGTTTCCTTCTGCCTACCCTGCTTTATGCTGGATCAAAAAATATATATTATTTTACAATAGAAAAAATATCTTTCTTATGATATTATATTTGTATTTACAACATAAAAATACAATTTCACAGAAGTCAAAAAAAAATGTCAACAACATTAACTAATTCACATTACTTACATAATATGTCAAACTAAAAGCACAAACGTTCCAAAATAAATATTAGGGCAAGTTCCCAATTTCATACTCCAGTTTTCATTTGAAACACATGTGCTAGTCGCTAGTCGCGGCGCTAGCGTCAATATCGCATATTTTATTCGACTAAAAAATTGGCAAAACGCCCAAAACATTACGGCTTGTTGCCTAATAACTCAAAACCTTACAGCATCAGACAAGAGAGGAAGATTAGCGTGATTTTTTTCTTCAGTAATCTTTGTGTATGTTTTAGACCTAATTCTGGTCTAAAGAATGCCACACGCGTTGTATATTGATTTTGTTTTCATCGTCTGTATTATGATACAAAAAATATGTTAGTTTCACACAGTTACGTATTTATTATACAACGAGAAAAAATTAAATGTAACAAAAGTGTTTAGAAATATTTCTAATCTATTCGATATCTAAATATATTTTTTTTCGTAAGTATAAAATACGCTTTAAAAATATTAAAAACATAGAATTACTTCTCACAATAATGCAGAAATTTATAAAAATATGTCTTTTTGTGTCACTCACAATGTCAGCATACCGTAAGTCGTTTACAGTGCCCGACAAATCCGGTCAACACCTACTATTGGATTGGAAAAGCTAACAGTTGTGATCTGACCCTGACCCAGTTCCTTCTTGCACCGTTCTCCAAGACCTAATTATGTGGAGCGAAGTAATAAGAGTAGATCAGCGATAGGAAACGGACAGTTGAACAAGGAAACGTGCTCAACCGGTCAGTAACGGATAACATTCAGCTTTAGAATCAGTTGAATCGTAATACAATCTCATGATTACTATAAATGGTGATTATGAAGAAAATCTCTCTGTCTCTCTCTCTCTCTCTCCCTTTTTTAGGGACTTATATCTATTTAAATGTATGCGAATATAGATGGTGTTAAAAAATATTTAATAATTAAACATTTAAATTTAAGTTGTGTGGCTTTCTACTTGCTTGCAAAGAAAGTATTAGTGTTTATTATATACATATGTATAAGTAAATTTTAAAATGAGCTTATTAGAGATATATATCTAGTAATACAACAAAGAAATAGAACGTGACATTAAATAATTCGTAAAATAAGTGAAAAATGTTTGAAATGTGAATGAATCAACACAGTTGTCGACAAGAGAACGTGATCGGCCACGCTGATATCGTAGTTGATAAAGTTACCAACGCTTTTACTGTACTGTATACTGCAAAACACTACAACACAATGATTTGTGTTGCTTTTGGTTCACTTATTTTTAACTCCTTTTGCTGTGATTTATGTAACAATATCCAATTTTAACATAGCAATATCACAAAATATCATAAAATTGGTTATAGTAGGCTAAAAACTGTTATAAGTGGTATTTATTGTTAAACTAATTCAATACTTAGAATACTGAATATAAATAAAATATATTTTTTTAATTGACGCATTTTGCGAAGTAGGCATAAAAAATGATTTGCAGCTCCGTCCTCCACCTCCTCGGTTGACCTTCGAAAACACAGTATCAAAGATACTGGAGGAAGGTCACATAAAAAGCATGAGGATCCCCCGAAGGACATGTATGAAGAAGTTGACGACAGAGGACGAGGCGAAAGAGGTACAAGCGTACTACCCCGCGGGGGTAAAAGCGTGAAGTTAAGTTAAATTAAGTTTTTAAGCATAAAAATCTAATGATATGTCATTCATTGGTCCATTTTCCTACTCAAATAGATATTCATATAGTATTGCGGAACCTTACGCCACAATAATTATAACACAATATAAATTAAATAAACACGTATACGAGGAAATGTTATGTACCTACATAAAATTCGAGTAACTTTATGAATCAGTGTGTTTACATGATTCAATAGCCACCTAAATTTTATAATATTTCTGTATAAAAATCTAGCGTAGTCACCAGATGTACCTTATATGAGTTATGTGATAATTTAATATAAAGAAAAACTTAGCAAACAATTTATACTATAAAATAATTACAAAAATGTAAACTCTTATTAAATTTCTCTTTGTATACGACGTGCGTTTGATTTATTACTATTTAATTAAATGATAAATGTGACTAAAAAGAATATTATTTACATTTCATTCACAAAAGATATCGATATACCTGCGTATCGATACATACGTTTTAGTAATATCATAATTTATAATAAATTCACTTACTTGTGTAAATTGTGAGGATATTTTGCTGTGATCCTCCTGGTAGACCTTGCGAGCTTTCCGCCTCTCCGTCATGAGTGTGTTCAAGCGGTCTAGAGCTCTGGACTCTAAAGCCTCAGCATTCGCCTTGACCAAGCGACTGGTGCTCTCCCATTCCTCTGTCATGGTTCGCCATGCTAAAGCTATGACAGAACCTGAAATACATGCTAATTGTTACTTTTAAGTTTTGTGATTATAAGATATATATTATTTTATTTTGCTTCACGCTGTATCCCGCACATAGCAAGGTAGGCAGAGGTAATCTGGGAACCGAGTGTTAAGACATGAAAATATTAAATATTTCATTTCCTCAAGTGGGAACGAACCCACAGGAACCCACAGGGTTGTGGGTTCGATTCAACAAGATGGGTATCTTGTTTACATTCACACGCTTGTGCCCATGCGCCATCACTAGCTTCGATATAACATTTCTACTGCAATATAATATTATCAATAGCTACAGCTGTGAAATAACCATTTGTGCCTTTTCTAATAAGCCATAGCTTGTGTAATATAAACATAATAATTTAATAATAAATAATTTTAACATTATTAATTTTTCATTTTTAAAATACTTAGTAAACATAATTAATTAAAATGTATTTGAGGATGTCATTTGCTCTACTATACGACAACGTCGATTATTCAAATTATCGTTTGACCAAAATGGTGTCTGAGATTAACAGAACAAGTTTTACAAGGAACCGGCGGGTGCGTCACTATCTCATCAATTAATTATTATTATTAATGTGTTACATCACTGCCTGTTTCTATTCTTATTAAAAAATATACTAATTTAGTAATTACTAATAGTTGCTTATGAATCCTCTTTCTATTGCCTTAATTTTTAAATGTAACCGACGTATCTACAATTATTGTGGGTAGAACTATATAGAAACAAATATAATACTGTGATATAATATTCATTTGTTAATTTAATATATTGCGTCTCATACTTAGGTTTTTTATATAATTATTAATAAAGGTGAGCTTTTGTATCAACAAAACAAATAATAGCATTTGGAAAGTTGTTTTCCTTATATCGTACCATTTAGTTCCTCACATTTGTCCATCTTTTGTCCTTGCGCTGCGGCGGCGGACAGGGCTAGAGCGTACTCTCTGTCGCTTTTCATTTTAGCTTGCAAGCTCCTTTTCATCGTCTCCATGAGTCGAAGCTCAGCATCCTGCCTCGCCAGGAGCGCCTCGTGCGCCGCCCGCCCCGCGCTGTTAGTCGCGTACCCCATTATATACAGCCTACACTATCACGCACATCACTATCACAACGTAAACACAACACTATTCACATCACCGTTATCACTGCACCGGCTAAGCTAAAAATGACAATTGGAAAGTCAAACGAGAAGCTTTTAATTTTAGTGCTGACAATAAGATGAAACTTAATGAAACGTTACGAACGAACAAAAAAAAAAACAGTCCGATAAAGTGGAACGGAGCGAGCGTACAGACGTCCGTTCTATAACGGCGCACGACGTGAATGCCATCTATTGCGATATTGGAGATCGACGGAGCCGCGTCTGGCTCCGGCTGGCCCGCTCACCGCGGTCGCAAGCCACAAGGACCAAGGCTCAGGGTACTCCAGAATATGGAACTAGTTTTTTGAAACCCTCCTCCAATTTATGATCACTTTACTGCGTGAAGGAGATCGAACCAGACTGCAAAGCCTGCGCGGGATCAAGTTACGCTTTTGTCGATCGTATAAATTAATATCTTGATATAAACTAACTAGTGAATGGTTCAAAATTGCTGCTATTCGCTTTGTGTCTAAGTTGAATTAATTCTAGTATATATATTGAGTCATTTGTATATAAAATCTATTGTTTGGATTAAAAATTGTTACATTACATAAATTGGTGTCAGTACGTACGCCAATTTAATTAATTATTTTTAAAAATCAGCTTCACGCTGTATCCCGCGGGAACCTAGTGTTAAATAAGGCACTGCGTTCCCCACTTTCCGCAAATTCTGGAGGCATTGCGTGCTGAGTAGCGGAACTCAACTCAGCGGCCGCGCTTTGCCTCGACACCAGAGCGAAGAAATGAATATATAAATGTAAATAAATATTTCACTTCCTCGAGTGGATCGAACCAACAACCAGTCGATTTTACAGCCACACTTTGTGTGTTGTTTGTGACCGGCCTTATTTTTACTTATTATTATATAATTTTCTCTGTTAAATAATGTTTGATACATTAGAGAATTATAACCAATGTATTTGTAGGTAAATTAAGTGTAATATAGAGATAAACAATCACAATAAAAACAATCCACACCGGCAAAATCGCAGCGTCCGGTGCACCGCCCGCCACCCAAAAAATAACCTACGCCTAAAATCTTGATTCTTACTCCTCAGTACTTACCACAAAAAAATATAAATAATAAAACTTTAATATTGATCTATCTGTGTAGAAACTTGTAGAAGCTTAGTTCAATTACTAATGACTCTATTGACTTAAGCTATTAAGGATTCCCTTAAAATCAGGAACCTAATAAATAAAAGTCAATGAATATGTAAGGACCAAGACAAAGTAATAAATATAAATTATATTAAATTTGAAGGCCAGTCGTGGTGCAGGGCACTGCATACTCGACAGGTTGTGGGTTCGACTTCCGCTCGAGAAATTGAAATACAAGTATTTAATATTTTCATTTCGGCGCTCCAGAGCGACGAGACCAAGCGCGGCAATGAGTTCCGCCACTCAATAACTAATGCCTCTAAAAGGCTTAACACTAGATTCCCTGGTTTTCCTTCCCAGCGTGAAGCTAAAAAAATATATTGAATGACAACTCGCCTAGATATTTTTTTTGAGTTCCTTACCTCGAAAGAAACAAAAGAACCCTTATAGGATCATTTTCTTGTCCATCCGTCTGTCAAGACCCTTTTTCTCAGGAACGCGTGCAGGTATCAAGCTGAAATTTATAACAAATACACAGGTCTCCCGTCACTGTGAAAAAATCAAACTTCTAAGTCAACGTAATCAAAAGATACGACTGTTTATGCCGCAAATTTTCAAAACTCGCTCAATACGTGATACCTCCCGTGAACTTAGAAATTTGGTACAAAGCAACATCAGCACAGCACAGCACAAGCACAGATAAAGAAAAAATTGCGAAAAGCGAAAATTTATTGGTTTTTCATAGAAAAAAATAATCACAAGGTTATAATTAGTAAATCATTTCATTATTATATATCATTCATCTAAAATGAGTGCATACAAAGTTAAGTTTGTCAAATTTTATAAGCTGCGCTTTCCGTAGGCTTACAGATCTTTTTTCCAAAAATTGGTACGGAAGCCTCGGTGGGAGAGTCCAACTCGCACTTGACCGGTATATTTTTTTATTACATGTGTTCACTTTAGATATATACTTAAAACTCAATTACATGTAGTCAACATTGGGTTGCAAAGTCTTAATAAACCATTTCTCGATTTACTAAGACGTCTTCTTTACGGTGACATTTTTTATTAATAATTGAAAATTAAAAAAAAAAAAAAATAATTGAATTTTGGACCATAGTTACCATATGAAACTATATTTTGCAGCATATTTGGCGGAGTGGCTTAAAATATATGATGTAAGTACTTATATTGTATATGTATTGTATACAATTTACATGCATAAAAATTTAAAAACATTATATTTATAGTAATAGACAAAGAGAAACAAAAAATAATATATGCCTATTTTCCACGATTTTTTTTACTTCACCAAAATGAAAAATATATTTAACACAAATTAATTTCCATTTAATTATTTTTTAGTCAACAAAAGGATTTAATTATTTATAATTTAATTAGATACGAAACAAATACCTTTTGCATTTTTTCATTAATGGTTTTACAATAGATAAGTAGAAGATATTAAAGTATTATATATTTATTAGAATTTTTATTATTTAGGAATGTTAATAATTTACTTAATAAAATTGGTATAAGAATAAACACAAAATGTATTATTTACGTATAACTTGTCAGTTTTTTATTACCTTTTATCTTTCCTCCTTTCGTATAATATAGAAAAGAGTGAATAAATTATGTCAATTTGGGCGAATATTGTATATACTTAATAGGAACGGACTGTCTTAACACTATGTTCTCAGGTTCGAACCTAAAAACGTAGTGTTAAGACATTCCACAAAATAAATATAAAAGAAGGAGTTATGGGGATATATGGGATAATTATATAAAATGCTCGATTTTGTCAATGATTAACTGACTGACTGTGATCATCAAAATTCATAACTTAAAGTACTTCTTAAAGTCCTAGAAAGGTAGAGCTTGGTACGTACCGAAATTAGTAGTTATTACACAAGCAACAAAAAAAACTAAACTCCCCACCCAGCTGCAGATCTGAAAATTGATATAGAGATTAGGGACTCTTTGTTGTAAATAATAAAAATAAATAGTTCAGAATATTCACGGAATCCTCCCTACTTTTTAAATTAGGCGTTGAAAGTTTATTCAAGTTGTCTCATATAGTCTTTAGCAATTCGTTGCTTTGCATAAGGTATCTTATAAAAAGAAATCTCACCAAAATATTTTTTTAAACTTATCAGATCTCATGCAGAGCTAAGTTTCTAATTCTACACGCCCTAACGATATGTATTGCTTGACTGTGTCAAAAATAAACAGATTTACTAAAAATCGTCAATTTTTATATTACGGTATATCAATTTTCAGATCTGTAGCATCAAAATTGGCTGAAGTGTGAAGTCCCATAGAAACTTCCATCCTTTAGGGATTTAATATATCCATCCATTACGGATTTAATTTATTTTATTAAAATTTACCTAAGCTATTTTTATGTTCTAAGTGTTTAAAATTTATTAAAAATATTTTTATGAAATAGAAAGTTATACGTTTTTTGCTTCGATCAACTGTACACGAATAATTGATCGAAAGATATCAAAATATGATATAAAGAAAAAAGAAAACAATATCGAGAATGGTACCATCGACAATTATATTTCGTCTGACTATTCTACCATTTATGACATATTTACTGTGTATAATACACGTAAATTATTGGTCTAGCATAGCCCTAGCAATTATTTGAAAAGGTTTTTCTCAATGTCTTTTACAACTTTTACTTGAGCAAAATGCACCCACGCGATATGTTTAAAGAAAATATTTCATGACCATTTGTTAAGTTTGGAAAAAATATATTGCAAATATTTATCTAAAAAATTATTTGAACTATCGTTGTTAAGTTTTGTTTTATTATGTTTAGAATTAATATTATATGTCCTTAGTTAAAACATTTAATAAATAGTGGCAACAATTTTCATTTGCAGCAAGCATCCTTGGAAAAAAGAGTTTTAATCTGTTCAGTCAGTGGCAACACTGGCCCCAGCCTAGTAATATGGCCGCTACAGGTTAGTTCTATTAATTTTGTCATATGAAAAACTCTCGATTTCTAATATTTCCCAATGTTTTGTTTCATTTTATTTTGAATATATCGAATTGTTAATTATGTCTCTATCCAATAAACATATTTTTACAACTATAAGATTTAATTAGGTAATGCTAACGTGTCATCAATTCACCTTTACGGTCGTTTGGATTTACCGCGTGGCCACATTTCTTAACTTTTATTTTCATGAACTTTTTCTCTATGTAGAAATTTGTTTCCCTTGGTATTTCACGTACCAATGGTTAAAACATCGTACATAGCCACAGCTATACAAAAAATATGTCTTGTGAACATATCCGCGGATAGCTACTTTCCAAAATCAGAGTAGGTCGTTCACTTGCTATGCGTCATCTTAATTTACCTTTTATTTGTATTATTAGGAACATTTTCATCTTATACTGATAAAAAATTTAATTACGTTGACGTAACATTTTGCAGGCAAGAAATCAAAAAAAATAAAATGGATCAAAACCGACCCCACAAATTTTATTGCCGAGACAACTACAATCGCTACAGCAAACAATTGGGCCGATTCTGTAGATGAAGAACGTAAGTAAAAACCTAATTATTGTAAAATATTTAAAGTAATTCTGTGTTATATACAATACTTTCATTAAAAGCAACCCAATGATGAAATTTAAAGGGTAACGGACAGTCAATGTTAATCTCGTACGTGGGGCGCACATGCCGGGTGCTCGTCACTCTTATCGCCTCGGGAAGGTCTGAGTAAAGGTCTAATTGTTGTTTATACATTCTAGCCGGATGCTTTCTTCATAAGAAGGGCAAGGGAACCAGAAATTACAATATCAAGTTTAGCTTAGGATACCTAACCGAGTGGTTAAGGAGTAGGTGTATACTTGGTATTGTTGGAAACTCTTGTGACCAGCAATTTAAGCATAATCTACGAGATGACTAAGGTCATAACTCAATTCAGACTAGTCTTTCATTGGCTGTCTCCCTACAAATCTGAGGGTGTTTTTTTTTCTGTTAAAAACATTTATGCTAATATATTCAGACTTCATCAATAGCTATTAAAAAACTAGGTTTAATAATAACCATAATTTAGTAAAATACAACTTTTATGTTGCCAAAAAAAATGTATTATGCCTTTACTTAATATCAGTTAAATATGTATTTAGTCAACCCAACCAACAAACTAAATGAAAATTAATTTACACATTATTTTCCCTATGTAACTTATCAAAAGCAGAATATTCAAAGTCGAATTCTTTCTGTATATGTTTATAATTTACAAAACTTAATTTTCATAGCGAGCTATGCAAACTCCTCACGTCACCGTGCGCCGGTGGTTCTACCGTCGGCATCCCGTGCGGCCCGGGGAGGGCTTGCAGTAGATGATGAATCCATACCTCTCCGACCCCCTTTCATTGCACATATCTCCAATTTGCCTTATGATGTTGAGGAGAGTGCTATCATGGAGCTGTTTGCTGGACTTAAGGTAAGAATTTTTTTTTGCTTTAGGTTGTACCTTGTATTTAGTAGTATAGGCACAGGGAACTTTCAATCTACAGTTAAGATTTCAAATCTGTTTTCAATTTTCAATCCAGTTGAAATGTTGATTGGCAGAACTCAACACTACACCTTGTCTTGTCACCAGAGTGCAAAAATGAAAATGAAATCCATTCTCGTCAGTTGAGAATAAAGCCCACAGCTGATGAGGTTAGATGATGTACATTGGTCTAAAAATGGAGAACATAAATTATGTATGTAAATTAAAACAATATTTTGATTTGTTTTGTTTAATGTTAAGTAATTATTTTAACATGCTTTACATTATGTAAATATATATTATTTATTGATCATATCAATATATCCATTAAATATGTTGACATATAAACATATGTTAGACATTTGCCTATTTTTGATTGTCTGCAAAAAAATGACATTGCAGATAATTTATGAATTTATAATACAAATTGATATTGAAAAGCTGCATATTATATGGCTGAACTAACAGATACTTTAGCTGGATGAACTTTCACAAAATGAAGTAATATAAAACTTAAATGCATTGCTTTTTGAATATTAATGTATATGACACTCAGTATGATTTACTAAACCATTTCTAAAACTAATTATATGCAATTTTAAATAATGCTATCTATTAGAAATTTGATATATTATTTTACATAAACACATGTGGTATTTTTGTCTTGTGATATATAATTCTAGTATTTGAACATAATGGAACTACCGTAACATGGTAATTTTTTGTAATAAAGTACCATGTGTTTTAACTTTTTGTCTAAAATTTATTACCAACAATAATGTTTGTTTGCTGTATAATTTAATTCTATTTAAAACAAATACTTTAAAATCAATACATACTATTTATGGCTCTCAAGTCTGAGATAAAATTTTGAGTATGATTTGTAAATACAAAACATTGTCTCATAAATTCAGAAGATAATGGAGAATGAAGTGACATAACACTAAATTCCCTCTACCCACCCTGCTATGCAGAAAAAAGTAGAAGCTGCTAAAAAAAAATTAGAGATTAAAGGATATTACAATATACATACATACAATATGAAATAACTAACACATGGTGCTTTTTTATATTAAAATACCATGTGTATTAACTTCTTATCTATCTATTATAAACAGATACTTTACTAATGTAAGTTTAATTTACTTTTTGTTGATATTGTTGAATATAATAATAATGTTAATAATTTTAATAGGTAAATAAAGTAAAAAAAAAATAATTGAGTTCATTGTGGCGCAGCAGCTAGGTGTGTTTGTTTTGTGCTATTGGTTTCCTCCCAGTGTGAATAAATTATTTTCATTTTCTCGGAAGAGAAGAAGAATAACAAGACAAAGCGAGGCATTGAGTTCTGCCACCCAACATACAATATATCGATTTGAAAATATGGGTGGCAGGTGGAGGACTAAATGTCTTCACATTACTAGGCTACCATCGTCATTGCTATGTCCGGAGAAACAGCATATAACTAAAAAAAATAACTAAATAAACAAAAATAGTCAATTTCAAAGAAAATACAAACTTAAGAAAACATAATGCAGATTTGGCACAAGTTCAAAAAATCAATGTTAACGAGAACTTGTTTAAGTACATTAGCATATAATGTCATGGTTATATAAGAGGTTTATCATTTCACTTTCATAGTCTGGATTAATATTGTTACAACAAATATTTAATTGATATAATATTGAAATAAAGCTAGAAAAAACTAAAATTAAATATTTATTATAAATTGAATGACTTGGCTAATCAAATTATTATATAGTTTTTGGTAATGATGTAAAACATAATTGTCAAGTGTTTAAAGTTCTTCTCACAAATGTTCTTTAAAAAAATATATTAATAACTAGAGATATCAGCCTACAGCTTGACCCGCTTGTAATTTTTACAGAATTATTTATTTTCTGTTTTAATTAATTACTTTCATTATCTAATATTTACATTATCGTTTTAAAGACAATATTCATAATTGAAAGCTAAAGTTTCAGCCAATTCTTCAAAACACTTGTTTGTAGCAATATTGTTGCATGCAATACTTAATATTGGCATAAATTTTTATTTGTTAACTGATTTAAATAAAACTAACACTAAATGTTAAGGGAAGTATACCAAAATACATTAGTGAAGACTGGATTTAAATTTGTTAACTTGCTTAGTATGCACAAACACACAGTCAAGAAAACAAGAAAATAAAATGATTCTTTTATATTAAAAATGCTCCCAATAATAGAATTTCTTAATTATCTTCCATGTACAGAGAAAGCAATGTCTTAGTTTTTTTTTATATATAGATATGTATGTTCATTTTTCTCATCTATTTATGTTAAGTTGTGTCAAATAATATCTAGAATAATTACATTTGAATACTTTAAAAAGATGAATTATATATTTTTGTTGTTTTAACAGATTAACAACTTGAGACTGCCAAAGGAAGGAGGCCGGCTTAAAGGTTTTGGGGATGTAGACTTTGAAGACAGAGATAGTCTTGTCAGTGCCATGAACATGCCTGACTTGGTAAGTTTATAATACATAGTACATTTCTTTTTTTTTCTTCATATGTTTAAAGTATTATTTATTTATAAATATTATAAAGTTCTATTAATTATACGACAAATTTTATTTAATGTTTTTCAATTAAAATATGGCTAATGTATAATATGTAATTATTAGATAATAAGTGGCAGAAGAATAAGAATAGAAGTTTCCACTCAAGACAATGACCGTCGCATGGGCAGGAGCGGCAGATCTGACAGAGACAGGTAATTCATTTATCATTAAATAACAACAGTATTTTTTGTATAATATTATAAATATATACATAGTTAAAACAACAAATCAATTGCTATATATATTTTAAAAATTTTCAACTAACTGCTACTTCTACACAAGTAGGCGATATTTAACATTAATATTTTCTTTTTTAAAGTATTCAATATTTTAACGATTTTGTTTGTGTTTTTTTATATCAAGAAAATGAATATTCCATGCAATATATTGTATTAGGATTATATAAAGAATATAAATAAATAAATCAGCTTCACGCTGTATCCTGCTCATTGCAGGGTAGGCAGAGGGAACCTAGTGTTAAGACACTTCGTTCCCCACTTTCTGCCGAATTCTGAAGGCATTGCGTGTTGAGTGGCAGAACTTAACGCCGCGCTTGTTCTCTACACCAGAGCGAAATGGAAATATAAATTTAAGTAAATATTTCATCTCCTTGAGTGGGGATCGAACCCTCAACCAGTCCAACCAGGTTTTACAGTAACACTTTGTGCCCCTGTGCCACGACTATAAAGAATATGATAGAATAAAATATTTTCAAACGTTGTTTTTTTGATTATGTGAATACAGTAATTTAATAAATAACAGTGAGTAAGATAAGTATATTAAAATGTTTGTTGTGGTCAGGGAGTACGACCCCGAGCGCACGATGGGCGACTGGCGCTCCGGGCCGCGCGCCGTGCCCGAGCCCTCGCGCCGCCCCGAGCGCGACACGCCGCGCGAGCGCCCGCGCGACTGTGAGTCCTTGCCCACATGTGCCCCTTTTATACTGGAAGGGCTTCTTTTTTTTTAAATTACATGACAATTTTTGGATGTTGTACATCCTAATATGAAAAGTTAATTACTATAAATTATGACTGACACTTCTTTATGTCGCAATACTATGCAACAGAACCAAAATTTTCCACTTCTTATAATAGTATTTATAAAAACAAATACAATAGCAATTGACTATAATAACTGTTACGTCACATTCTCAATTATTTCCTATCAAATAAGTCGATTGCTAGAAACATTATTTACTCATTATGAACTATGATGAAAACAAAGTAATTGTTGTTGGGAGCAAGCTGTAATGTCACACGTGGGATGCACACACAGATCACTTTGTCAACTTTAGACATACATTTGCATGTTGGGATTGAAAAATTCTTTATATGTTAAATGTTTTGTTTTGAGATTGATATATGTTGGTCAATTCCATCTCGGGAAGGTCTGAGTAAAGGTCGCCGGTGTTGGCACTTCACCCTCTAGCCGGGGGCGTCGCTCACAGCGATGGCGGGGAAACCAGAAATATTGACCCTAGGGTCAGTCGAGGATTCTTTACAGAGGAGACGTAGCCCTAAAGGTTATTGGAAGTTCCCGTGGCCGGCCATTTTAGTTTGATCTGTGACACGGTTCCGCCGTAACTCAATTCAGACTAGTCTTCGGCTTGCTCCTGCTCAATTACTTTTCTGAGTGACTCTTCTAAATGGAAGTCTATTAGATATTTAGTATGAATATGTCTAATGGATGAAATTGTTTGTTTATATCAGCGAGTGCGGACAACAGACCGGGCGGGTGGCGTGATGCTGAACGTACGGAGCCTCCACGCGCGCCCTACGGTGGACGCGACTCATATGGAAGGGATAGGGAGAGGGATAGGTAAATCAAATGCATTTTCTTTTATCTACAAACTATATTTATTTAATATTGTCTAATTTGTATATAACTAAGTATTACTGAACTTGTGAAACGTAAAAATGTCAACATCAATACTATTTGCTTAAAATTAATGAATATATCAACTATGAAATTTTATTATCTTGCTTTCAAATAAAATATTGTATATTCTACTCTTTTTTATGCTAAATATGTTGTGTTTAGGTATTTTTCTTAAATAACCCCCTTTTGGGTGTAATTTTTGCTATATAAAATTATATAAATTTTGATTTGTCACAGCGGACGAGAACGCGGGTACGGTGGACGCGATGGATTCCGCACGGCTGATAGGGAGGGTGGTTATGGGTTAGTATTTACTTTTATAAATATATATTCAAAATAAATATGCTTTTCAATATAAATTATCATATTTGTATGAAAATTACAGGTCGATAAATAATTTTGTATTAAACTTGTTGTACTTTAAATATAAAAATATATAATAATATTATTTATTTCTTTTCCACTAGAAGAGAAAGCAGAGGATTTGGCAGTAGAGGTTTTGGTGACAGAGATCCGCCTAGAGAAGGTATACATTTTTTAATTAATTTCATACTTATTGGATTAAATAACAGTATTATATCAATTATTCTTAATGAGAAGTTACGAAATGCCAAAAAAATTTGCAAAACTGTTGGTTAAGTCAGACAAAATACAGTATTGCTTTCTGACAGGATGTATCATGCGATGAGTAGTCCTCAAAAAGAGACCAACAAGACTTCTGTTTGTCAACAGTGTGTACGACTGCCGTTCGAAAGAACGAATTATTTTTATTTATTTGCTATGGTACAAAGATAAAAACGAGATACGGTGCATTGGGAATTGAATCTCTTAACAAAAAAAGTGAAAATAATATAATTTTTTCTGCATATTAACATTTTAACAATTGTAAAATTTAATTTTGACAGACAGCAAGCCTCGTGAGCGTCCAAAATTGAATCTGTTGCCTCGTACTGTACCTCGAGAGACTGAGACACCAACTAAACCAGCAGATGGCGCTTTAGTAGACGATAAGGTTCCAGAAAAATCTGTGCCCAAACCAGTACCTGCAGAGAAAGTGTTTGGAGCTGCCAAGCCTGTTGATACAGCCGCTAAGTGAGTAATTTTTAACACAAAAAGAAGGCTATTGCGAACATTGTGGGTTCAATACTCACTCGAGGTAATGGATAATATTTATATGCTACTCCCAGTTCTCAATTCCTCAACATTCAATTTTTCGAATTTGGACGAAAAGTGAAAAATACTAAGTACCATTCCTACCATTCTTCAATCCTGATACTAGGTTCTTTTTGCCTATCTCATTGTATAAATCTGGTTAATTAGAGTACATTAATAACTTTAATGTAAGAGTTAGTTAGTGATAGTCAAATAAAATATAATAATGTATTTGTGACTTCATTTTAATACTTTAAAAATATGTATTATATTTTGTCTGTACGTTTCTATTGCCTTTTTCCTTTCTGTATTGTTCATTTTAATTAAGAGCATATTAAATAAACTTTAATTTATATTTATAACTAGGGGGCGCGCGCGGCTTCGCCCGCTTATTAGGAGTGAATTCTAAAAAAACCACGAAACACGTGTTCACTAAAATATTTTAACAGTCTGAATTTAATTTTTTATAAAAATCGGTGGCAATTTAAAGATTTCTCCATATAAACTTTCAACCCCTTATTCGAACTCTTAGGGGGTGAATTCTTAAAAACCATGAAACACGTGTTCAATGAAATATTTTAAAGAGTATGAATTTCAAATTTTATAAAAATCGGTGCAGATTAAATTTTTTTTCCATACAAACTTTCAACCCCTATTTCATCCCTTTAGGGTTAAAATTTTTCAAATTCCCTTCTTAGTGGATGTCCAGAATATGAAAATAAACATCTGCCCAAATTTCACGTTTCTACGCACAGCGGTTACGGCTCTGCGTGCGTCTTACCTCAGTCAGTCAGCACAAGTCCTTTTATATATATAGATAAAAAAACGTTGGTTTTTGTCTTTGTTTGCTCTATTGAAACGAAAAAGGAGCTTCTTATGCTAATTTAAAAATATTATAAAATTTAAGTTTAGTCGAAGAATGAGTTCGTTTCCCACGCGAGGGGAAAATATTAATTTCTTCTCTTTGGTAACAATATTTTGGGTGCCTATGGAACGATGTATGTTAACAGTAGGTTCCCTTTTGCCTACACTGCGGAATGAAGCTATAAAATATCTAATATCTTAATTATTCTTAATAGGGAACGTGAAATAGAAGAGCGCTTAAGGAAGCAAGAAGAAGAAGCGAGACGCGCCACTGAGGAGAAGGAACGTTGGGGTCGGCGAGTAAGTGGATAATAATTTTTTTGAAATATTTTACAATTACTATTTTAAATATTTAGAAAAATGTTTGATGTTTCGAGAAATAACAATTTCAATTGTATCTGTAC
The DNA here is from genome assembly GCA_013421005.1 of Heliconius erato x Heliconius himera. Classification (NCBI taxonomy): domain Eukaryota; kingdom Metazoa; phylum Arthropoda; class Insecta; order Lepidoptera; family Nymphalidae; genus Heliconius; species Heliconius erato x Heliconius himera. Next base: position 81,463 of record JAATLQ010038436.1, on the reverse strand, counting down.
TGTAATGTATAATAAATAATGTATACTAAATTAGTATGTATATTTTCAGAATGATCATTCTGGTGATCGTCGTGGCGCTCCGAGACGAGGTAAATGTTGCCATATGTATATATTTATATGAAACTATTACTTTAAATAAAAATATTTCCGTACCAGGCGTAAAACATGTTAAAAATCTACTAATATTTTGAATCATAATAATCTTATTAATAAAATTCTTCAAAGTATTCCATGTTCAGCTTAGACAGTAAGGCAGACCTATTAATTTACTATTAACAGAACTTATTTTTCCTGTTGGTAATTAATAATTATATTAATCCATATAAGCAGGTATTGCATAATTAAAAACAATAACAATAATTAATGATGCTATGATATGATATGAAGTGCCCGCGCCACTTGGATTAGGTCCACATAACACTGATTCAAATCGCGCCATGTTAAAATTTTAATACATTTTCAAAAAGAAAAAATTTCCTTCGTTAGTATATTAGTGCGCAAAAAAAACAGTCAAAATTATTTTTTAGATTGTTTTATAGATATTTTTTTATCTATTTATTGCGCTATAACAAAGACAGGGTCGACTAGACACCGTGCCTCGTCATATACTTGGTACGGTCGCTTTATACCCACAAATTTAACATAAATGACATATAAATTAATTTCCTTTTAACTTAATTAAAAAAATCGAATTCTGATTGTGACATATTAATTTCTATTTAACAATCCATTGTAGACGATCGCGACCGCGGCAGAGATTCCCGGAGCTACAATAAAGATAAACGCGACTACTCCAAGGACGACCGGGATAGGCGCGACTACTCCCGGGACGACCGGGACAGGCGCGACTACTCCCGGGACGACCGGGACACGCGCGACCGACGGGACTACTCCCGGGACAACCGCGACGAGCGCGACCGACGCGACTCATCGCGCGACGGTCGCGACGAGCGCGAGTATTCCCGCGAGAGAAGGGAGGGGGACGGGGAACGTGATAATCGGGATGGAGAACGCGATTACCGGGATGGAGAACGTGATTACCGGGAAGGCGACCGCGATTACCGGGACGGGGAACGCGATAACAATGATCGAGATAAGGAATATAAAGACAATAGAGATGAAGATGGCGACAGGCGCAACGAGCCCCGTGAGCGGGAAGCGTCGCCTGAGAATAAAGAAAATGGCCGCCACAGTCGCAGTCGCGACCGACACGAGCCCGACGACAAGCCCCTGCCCAAGCTAAAGGAACAGGAAAAACCGGTACGTATTGTCTCGTGTGGCCTTGTGTGCTTTGTGCTGTGTGTGTAGAAACGTCTGGTGCAATTTGTATGGAGTTTCGGTTTTTGTGAGAATTCTTTGATGATTGATGATAGTCGAAACGAGTTTTTAATACTACGTGTAATATTTAATAATATTTCACAAAAAAAAACCCTTTTTTATATTTGAATAGTTTACTAGAATTATTTATGCTTAGTTGGTATACTCTAGGAATTTTAACGTGTAATATTGTATAATGAATTCAAAAAGACAATGTTTTTATATATTAAAGAGTTAGGTTTATATATATGTTGACATACATACAGTGCGCGAAATAATATTTATCATATAAAATTTATCTAAAATCATCTTCACGCTGTATCCCGCACACCGCAGGGTAGGCAGAGGGAACCTCGTGTTAAGACACTTCCCAACTTTCCGCCGAATTCTGGAGGCATTTCGTGCTGAGTGGCGGAACTCAACGCCGCGCTTTGCCTTGACATCAGAGCGAAAGATATATGAAAATATAAATGTAAATAAATATTTCACTTCCTCGAGCGGGGATCGAATCCACAACCAGTCGATTTTACAGTCACACTTTGTGCACCTGCGCGACGACCGGCCTCAAAATTTATCTTTTTACCAAAATGATCTACTGTTGTTAGGCAGCTTTGGCTAGGAATTTATTTTTCCTGTTGATAATTATATTAATCTATGGAAGCAAATATTATATAATTAAAAACAATAACATTTATGACCTTATTATAAACATATAATTTTAATGATCAATTGCTTGCTTGGATAGTTTCCAAGTGTTGCAGGTTCAAATCCCGTTAACTTTTTTTTTATGTTTTCTAAAAAGTTTTAGTTTGTTAATAAAAATATTACTTAGTGCGCAAAAAAAAATAGTCTAATATAATTTTTAGATTGTTTTATAGATATTTTTTGTCTATTTATTGCGCTATAACAAAGAGAGGGTCAACTAGACACCGTGCCTCGTCCTATACTTAGTACGGTCGCTTTATACCCACAAATTTAACATAAATTACATATAAATTAATTTACTATTAACTTTAACTGCTTATTTAATTACAGTTATTGATAAAAGGTGATATTGTCTAAATGTACATTATTATCACATTAGTTTATTAATTCACTTATTTATTTATTTAACAATGTTGATTTATAATTTTGTTATGTACTTAATTTAATGAAAATTTTGGGAAAATTTTTGTGACATCGCGCGATGATTGCCGGAAAATCATGCTACAGTTTGTCTTGCAAACGAGAAATGAAACGGAATTCCCAGAGCTCCCACTACATAACGATAACATCTGCTGTCAATATTTTTATTTTTTAAAACGTTATTATTAATCTTAATCAGCTTCACACTGTATCCCGCACATAGCAGGGTAGACAGAGGGAACCTGAGAGAGTGTTAAGACACTCCGTTTCCCACTTTTTACCGAATTCCGGAGGCATTGCGTGTTGAGTGGAAGAGCTCAACGCCGCGCTTTTCCTCGACACCAGAGCGAAGAAATGGAAATATAAATTTAAGTAAATATGCCATCTCCTCGAGTGGGGATCGAATTCACAACCATTCGGTTTTACAGTCACACATTGTGCCCCTGCGCCACGATAGGCCTCTTGTTTACTATTAAATTAACTATAAATCTTTAATATACTAATGTAAGTATATTTTTTGCAGAACTTCGTAGCATCCAATAAATTCAGCTTCCTGGAGGACGCCGACGACGGCGCCTCCGACTAGCGGCGCCCCCCGCGGGTGTAGTGCGCCGTGGCGGGGCTCGCGGCGCGGCCCGCGCGCCGGCGAGGCGGCCCCAGCCTGCTCCGCTCATGAAAATACCGAATTCGTAATGCTAATTACATACATCATTATGTATTAAAGATCCATCAATTATGTTACATTCATTTCATTATTTTTTCACCCCTTGTCCACAGTTGGTCACATTTGTGAAACACGCTACCTAGCGTGAAATCACGTATTTTGCAATTTTATACCTCGATATTATCAAATTTAAATAGCAATTTGAAAATCTTTGCTTACACTAAATTCTTATTTGAAATGTTAATATACATATTTATATTTTGAAATGTGATATGTTACATAATTAGTGGATCCCACTGGCAATGTGGTTTCGGTACTAGTGACTCCCCCGCGGCACAACTGCGGGTGCGCCGGCGCAGGCTGGGGCTCGTAACCGTGTACTGATTGGTGTAAATTTTTCTATGGGTTCGTTATAAGCGGGTTACATTTCTGGCGGAGAGCGATCTACGCGAATTCCTATTTTGCAATGAACTGATAACTGGTCACAGGTGCTCTCCCATTTATTTCATTTGTGAATATTTTATTTCTGTATTTGTTTTTTTTTTTGTATCTTTTGAAGTGAATTTGCCTCAGGTGATTTCTTTACGGCAGTACCCACTCCTTTTGGGAATCTTGTTTCCTTATTTTAGAGTATGTCTATACTAAATATTTAGTCGATTTAGAATATTATTAGAATATTAATTGTATTATTTATCTATACACTGCATCTGGTGTGTTAAATTGAACGTGTAATTTGAAAGTACCTAATAATACATATTAGGCCGGTCACAAGAATCTGCTGGACTAAAGTGTGTCGCGTTTATATATATTATGTTTGTAATATCTTCTGAATTTCTTTGGTACGTATTCTCTTATTGTGAATTATAAATAAATAAATAACTCTTTTTACAGCCAAACTGGTTTTTTTGTTCCTTTTTTCCTCCTTTTTTTTAATCGTTTTTACTTTATTATAATTTATGACATTTTAACTTCGTTTAAAAATATTAGTTAATTTAATAATGTATCTTGAAGGTAATCTTGTTATAATTTACATTTTTTTTCCTTTTGTTAACATACCAATTATATTTTGTATTCATAATTGGATTTAAAATTGAAATATGCGGAAATCATTTTACAAAAAAAAAATATTGATAAATAATAAATATTAATAATTACTTCTGTAGGTTATTGTAAAAATTAAAGCAATTTGTATACTTTGTTTGATAAAAAAAATGAACTTTTTCTTCCATGTAATGTGAAACTAAGATTGCTAATATTCTCGACATGTACAAACAATATCACGGACAATAAAGGTATTCAATAAAATTACAGTTCCTTTCATAGATGGTTCATAATTATGAATAGAATTGATTATAATCATGTAAAAACTACCAATTGTGACCAGAATGGCGACGAATGTACAGATTGCAATAAGTAGTATATTATATTATAGTAGTCTTTGCTCACGCTAAGCTCATAAACGGCTTAACCGATTTAATTGCAGTTTTCACTATAGTCTTTCTTTTGGCAAGGTTGATTTAATATTTATTTAATTTATTTCAACCTGTTTATAAACATAAAAGGCCAGTTATGGCGCATGGGCACAAAGTATGACTAAAACCGACTGGTTGTGGGTTCGTTACCCTCTCGAGGAGATGAAATATTTATTTAAATTTATATTTCCATTTCTTCGCTCTGGTGTCGAGGCAAAGCGCGGCGTTGAGTTCTGCCACTCAACACGCAATGCCTCCAGAATTCGGCAGAAAGTGGGGAACGGAGTCTTAACAATAGGTTCCCTTTGTCTATTCTCCTGTGTGCGGAGGATACAGCGTGAAGCTGATTTTTTTATTTTTGATTTATAAACATAAAAGTTACACCATTTCAAAGAAAATCGACAAAATTGCTATAATTAACTGTTTTATTGAATTGGCTGAAACTTTACTTTTTACAATAGTCTCTCTCATGAATGTCTTTCTTTTGCAATAGATATTGTTATTAAAACAGAAATAATGCAGATTAGTAAATCAATTATTATGTAATTGAAGCGCGTCGTGCTAGTATTTAATATCTTCGTTTGAAAAAAAAAAGAAAGCAAAAGCCTCGAGAATGCAGCGAAAGTGGGGAACGGAAGTGTTGAAACATTAGGTTCCCTCTTCCCACCCTGCTATTTGCAGGATACATGAAATCATGAATGCGTGAATCTAAACAAAATATTATTATAATTTCTGACCCACATTGCTGAGACTATGTGAGGGAGGCAACGCAAGTATAATCCATTGTAAATTTTCAAAGTTTCACATGTACAGTGGTGTGCATAATATTAGGTACGTCTACAGACGTTCTTTTTTTTCGAACTTGAGGATAATGCTGTCAGCTATATTGGCTTTTACAGCGACACCGGGTGGGTAGGGTACTCTGTCCCAGAAGAAATGCAAGCACTACATGGCTGCTTGAGAGAAGTCGACGACTGTCCCCTGCGGGACTCGAACCTCGGCTTACAACCGTCAAGCAGGCTGGAACTGTAGACATCACTTTGTTTCATATTTATGCAAACTGGCGAAGTAAATGGCACTTAACGTCGCGTTTCACTGTACTGTGTTATGATCGGGATCGCGGGGTAGGGATGTAGGTATGCGCATACGCAAACTTTTTGCTAATCTATACGAGAGAGGACGATGCCCTCGAGTCACAAGGCAGTGAAGCTAGAAAATCAAACGCATTTGTAGTAATTCGACATAACAGCTAATTGAATAAATCAAGAGAATAGACCTGCAGCATCTACTCGTTGTGACTTGGGACAAGGGCCATCCAGGAGGGAGAGGGGATGTGGATTGGGTGTATTGCTGTCTAGGGCTTCAGGTCTGCCCACGTGGTCAGATGAAAATACATAAGGCACAATATAAGTGCCGATAATAATCGAAGGTGTAGCCTATATGCCTTCCTCGATAATTTATTTTCGGACTTAACCGGACCGTTCTTGAGAATAGCGCGTAAAACTAAGCAAACGCTTGTTTTTTTTTGGTTTTCTTTTCCAATAAATTACTTCACTAGTTCTGACTATTGAAACTATAAGTCAGAACATCAGACTACAAAACATCGTTTATTTCATCATCATCATTCATCGTAAATTTGGAAATTTTGTTTATATTGGCATTTAAAAATTAGCTTTACTATTTAAACATAAACATAATAATTCTTTAAAATTAATCTGTATATGCACTTGTTACTTGAACTGCTGAATGTGTACTGTTTTTCTTTTATTAATGTTATTTTAAAAAATATTTATATTATTTGAACAATTCAGAAAAAAAATCACATATACAAACATAAACTACAATATCATATTGTTAAGGAAAACTAATTATTTTCAATTTTACTTTTATAGGTGTTTATTTATTTTTCGCATATACATTTTTTCTTGGGCTACCAACTAAAATTGGTTTGATTTTAATAGAAATAATAATAAAAAGAAACTTTACATTCATTTTTAAATATAAACGCAAATAAATAAATAAATACCTATTAAAAAGAAACATTATTTCTTCTCGGCCACAAATGTAACACTATTTTGAATGACTACCAAATTATGATGTAAGCATAGTTATATATTCTGTATTTTTTTTACCTTATTATATTTAAGAGTATTGTAAGTAGTATATTGTTTAACTTATACCATATTTACAGGATCTCTGTCAATTTGAATGGATTCTCTATCAATTTAAAAAATAATAATTTAAGAAAAAAAATAGTAGTTAAAATGAGCTTGTAAACTTGTAAGTCAAAATATGTATTTAAAATATATAAAGTTATAATAAGGAAGAATAAAAGTAAAGTTTAACAATACAATATCATTTAATCCAAATATAATAAAAAACAATAAATCTATATATTAGACATTTGAATACCATGCAGAAATAAATCAATGAATTGATAAAATATATAGATTTTTTTGTGTTTAACATTAGATTCGAGTTACACTCTTGACTCGAATGTTTAAGATAATAATAGACTTAAGATCGATAACTTAGCATTCCATAACACTTTTTTTTTGTAAATTATAATTTAAGTGTTGATAAAATTAATTTAGAGTGAACTTATATCTAATACATCTAAGACAATTCACATTAAAGTAAGACATTTCATAACTAAGGTTTAGACCACTACACCCTAGTCGTGGCCATAGAGACTGCAACATCTTTTTTTTTAACAAATTTACAATTGCTACAGCCCCAGATAGCGAATCACTAAATCTATGAAAATAGATCAGAATTAAATCGAATTCCTCGCGTTCAATTCTATAAAACTAACCAACTTTTTGCTGCGACACTGCCAACATGAATGTTTTTCTAAGTTCATTAATCCTCTGAGTCAACATGACGGCTTGAACTCTTAATTTTTTGTTTTTCTCCTCCAGGTCGTCTGCAAGTTGTTCCATTTGCAGTTCCTTTAGTTTCCTATTCATGCGAGACTTTTTGGAAGCTTCATTATTTTTGTCCCTAAGCTCCCTGTACTTCACCTCGTGTGTGGAGACCGCGGAGTTATTGCTGACGGTGGACACTGTACTGTCTCTCCTTGTCTTGGGAGGTCTCCCTCGACGTGACTTCGGCGCGTCCTTCTGGGCCCCCTCTAGTGCCTTGATCATATCTTTGATAGGTATGCTAGGCTTTCTGGGACGATACTTCTTAGGTGTATGATGATGCTCCTTGTATGGAATATATGTTTCATCAGACTCCTCACTGTCGTGGCGCAGTCTCTTTCTACCAGCTTTCTTTGGCGTGTCATCGTCGGATTCCTCGCGAGGTTCACTTTTAGGAGAGTTGATGTAATAATCGGTTGTAGATGGAGAGTGATCGACACTTGGGCTTTCTTTGAACGTCGGCTGCACTGGCTCCAGATTTGTGTTCTGTAAATACAAGAAATATCAGCATCCTAAATATCAAAAAGAATAATAAATTACAAGGCAGTAAAGTATAGCTTACTGAGCTTGGTAGCACTGTTTTTTCTCGCTCCAATTGCTCCACAAAGCTAAGTACATCAGGTGTGCTGATGATGTCAGGCAGCGCAGGCGCGTGCACGTCGACGCACAGCCCGCGCCGGCCGCCCGCAGCCGGCGACTTGAAGCCAGGGTCGATGACGTACTCCGATATGAGCCGGTCGTTCCCCTCCACCTCGCGCGGTATCACCGACACCATGTTCAGTTTCAAGTCCATTGAGTCGTCTTGTTGTAAGAAGGGCATTGTGTCGTGTATGTTGTGTTTAGTGTAGGCGTAGTCCTGCCACGTGTCCGTCGGCGGGTTCATGTCGATGTGCTCCGACGCTAAGTCACCTATCACTACTGGCAACTCGTTAATGTCAACGAATTGCTCTTGGAAAGGTATATTGCTGTTCTTTGATTGTATGCTAAAGTAATCTATGTAAGTATTGTTATGGCCGTCCGTCACCGGGGCCGGGCAGGCGTGGGCGGCGGGCGCCGGCGGTGAGTTAGCGTCGAATAGTTCCCAACCTTGCGGTGAGAATTGAGTGTTTAGTGTGTCTGTTTTGTGTGCCCTTTCTTCACTTACTTTTAATGGATCTGTGTCAAAAAAAAACATCGAAATTAATAGAACATAATGTCACAATTTTGTCTCATTTTAAAGAATAAATGTATTTTACATATAAGAATTGGGTAACCTTTTCTAAACACAAAAACACTTTGTTCTCCACTTTCCATCCATATTAGAGACATTGTGCGGAATCAAATGTCACGTTACATCTAATCAGACCAGGAAAACAGTTATTTATATAAACATTACCCCCTCTCTACATTTTAAAACCTCGAGAATTGCATTCAATCGGGCTTACCCCAATTACATCACGATGACGCATTTTAAAGATTACATTACATATTATTTTTCATTACTTATTTTAAAGGAAACAAAGATGTATTTTTTAAACATTTTTAAAGTGTTATTCCACACTTAGGAAAGAAAAATACTTAAGAAAACGTATAAAAATTTGAAGGCAGCGGGACTAGAACCCGCGCCCGCCCAGCGGGGTTCGAGTCCCGCTGCGTTCAAATTTTTCCTAAGTGTAGAATAACACTTTAAAAATGTTTAAAAAATAGTATTCTCTTCTCTTTTATCTTTGGGTAGCGGGAATTTGTAAAAATCTCCCTACAGAGATGCTAACAACATAAATAAGTTGTAACAAGCGTATAAAAATTTCGACGCAGCTTGGCGAGAACGCATGGCTTAGTGGTCAGAGCACCTGGTCGGTTTCGAGGAGGCGCGGGTTCAAGACCCGCTGCGTTCAAATTTTTATACGTTTTCTAAATAAGTAACAAAGATGTAGCTTACCAATGAACTGTACTAGTGGCTCCTCGGCGGGCGCGGCGCACCATTGCACCAGGTCTTGGAAGAATTCGCCGTCCGAATCGTGAAACATTGTTTCCGGAAATAGAGGCTCCGGTTTGAGAAATTCCTGAAATATAATACACAAATGTTAGCATACGCCTCGTACATGGTGTCAGCTAAAATTAATTTAATAAACTTATGAACAAACTTAAAGGTAAATATATTTATGTACTCACGGACACGTCGACACCATCTTACCTCTGAAAAGCTCGTGCTGGGAGCGGGCGTTGGAGAAGGAGAGTCGAGAATGCCGCCGATAACCACTCCGGTTGGACCGTTCACCTGTTGATTCTTTTCGGAGTTTAAGCGATTTATCTCTACCAGTTTCAAAAGTTGTCGTGTATTGACATTCGTTTGCGAAAAAACCATGTCTTTCGGTGTTCGACTTAAACTGATTTCCGATATCGTCTCCTCGACGCGGACAGACGGTGATCTTTTGAGCAACCATTTTGAATAGAACTACAAACAAAAATGAACGACGTAACATAATGTATATATTCGTATGAAGCGGAGGTCGGGGTAAAGGGGAACACGGATTCGTATGAGAGGAGATCGGTGCTTGCAATGATTGGGACACGTGATAAGGGAAAATAGATAATGATTTCTATACCATTTGATTTACTAATTTGATTTAATAATCCCGAACTATTATTTAATTTGATATTTCTTAATAAAACCATGAGATGTATGAAAATGTATAATAACATATAATATATCGTTTACATGACATTATAAGTATAGGAGAAATGAATGCATATATATTAGTTTAAATATAAGTTACCGCTTAGACCGTCTCGGAAACAGAACAGAATCAAAATTGGTGCTTGCAAAATAAATCGAACTCAAAGTCATGTAACCGACATGATTTTAACAATTTTTTAATTTGTTTTATAACGATTGGTTGCTATGCATTTCAGGTTTTAATTGTTGTTCGACCGTCTGTTTGTGTTTAAAAGTGGTTATTGTAATAATAAAAATATGATATTCAATGTATGTAGAATGTACTGTGCTAGTTTACGTTAAAGACGATTATCACTAAGAAAAAAATTAGATATTTAATATTTAGCAAATATTATTAGCATTAAATATCTAAATGTTGATAAAATATTCCTTGTAATTAATTGAAATTATAAATTTTAATACGTTATCTTATATAGCAATCGAGCATTCTGAAGATGTTACTGCGTATCCATCGCGTGATAGTATCGGTAGATAACTGGTTTAGATTATAATGTGGCAGACTGATATAGTACCTACTAACGTGTGTTTAAATTTGTAGTGTATATTTAAAATTTTGTGATTTTTATCTTTTAGTCTAGTATAAGTTAAATGTTTGTATAAAACCTGAAATAATTATATGAAGTACGTTTTAAGTATTATGGTTCTTTAGATAGAAATTATTGACCATTTTAATAGACTACAAAACAGATTTATTATGAAATTTAAAAGTTTTCCTTCTAACATTTAGTATCTCTAAATTTGAAACCTTTGAGCAAACTTTAAAAGAAGACCTGGATAAAAAAAGAAATAAGAAATATTAAGTTGTTTCTCTTGAATAGTTCCCCTCTGAGCTTGTATCTTGAAGTTTCCTGCAACAGAAAATTGATTAGGGGAACAAAACCGCCGCAGCGGCGTTACTTACTTCTTTGAACTCTTCGAGAGTCCCTACGGAAATTTTAACCTTCTAGGCTCCTTGGCAAGAAACTGTCACAGCAGTAGACCTACAACAAAAGAGAATATACATTAGCATTTTATTTAATTAGCAGGTTAGTTAATTTCAAAGTTTTTTCAGAATTAAGAATATAACTTATAGAAACGTATCAGTCGATTCTACCAAAAAGAAACACGAGAAAACGTATTGTAACCAACCAACCAACGATGTAGAACTTTCTAAATATTATTTCTTATTTATCAGAAGTTAAAAGATTTAACTATATTTAACATATAATTAAGAAATCGTCACATCTAATAGAAAATTCAATATTGTATTTGATTTAAAATGGGTGAACGGGTATGATAATAAACCTATAAAATTTAGAGGTTGGAAAAACTGGTTTGTGAACGAATAAAATATTTAATGATCTAATTAATGTTATGGTCAGAAAAAATTCCGAAGTTGACAAAAATTATATTCAAACATATAATATTATATGTCAATGACAACTGTATAGTCTCGCATACTTATTAGTTTTAATAAATTATAAATTAAATTAAAATTAAATCAGCTTCACACTTTATCCCGCACACAGCAGGGTAGTAGGAACCTAGAGTTAAGACACTCCGTTTCCCACTTTCTGCCGCCGCGCTTAGCCTCGACACCAGAGCGAAGAAATAGAAATATAAATCTTAATTAAAATTTTATCTCCTCGAGAGGCGATCGAACCCACAACCAGTCGGTTTTACAGTCACACTTCGTGCCGCTGCGCTACGACTGCCCTTATTAATAAATTATAAATTCTATAAATCGATTATATTATCGATTTCATATTTATTGATAATCATATTAATGTTTCATCTATACAGTATAAGTACTTCGTACTTCACGCTATCAACATGTTATGTGTTGTTGGAATGCTCAAGTACCATATACGTCAATATGGTGCCCTTGAAACTATGTGAATAATTATCGATCGAACCTACTCTTACTTTATATAATGGCATTGGAATAATAACTGAAAACAATGGCTTAAAAAAAATGTTTTGAACTCCATTTATAAGATTGTAGTAAAAAATATATATACTTTGTAATATTATTCGATTAATATTATAAATGTATAAGTTTTTTGAGAATGGATGCTTGTTCCAATTTTATGAAAAACCTACTGAACGGATTTGGATTATACTTTACAGTAATATAGCTTATAGCTCAGAATTACATATAGGCTATATATAATGTATGTAAAGATTTTTTTATAATTTGGTCACAATATAAGTTTACGCGAGCGAAGCCGCGTTTGAGTCGCTAGTTTTTTTGTCATAAGTACCAATGGTTCGATAGAAATTTACGTTCATATAAGTGCGCAACCAAACTAAATATCAAAGAACAAGGTCACCAATGACGTATGTTGCTAGTATATACTAAAAAATACATTGTAATTTAAGTTCAAAAACCATTTTGAACATACAGACATACAACGTTAGTTGTTTTTATTATCTTATAAAATATAATTTAATAACGATTTAATAGATCATTATTCATTAATAATGTTATCTCCAATTTAATTAAAATTCTTGTGCAATAGTTACAACAAGTATATTTTTTTTCCACATTAGGACTACATATAATGTAAAATGGTATGTACAATAAAATCTTTTTATAGAAATAATAAAAATAAAATGTTCTAGAATATCGTAGAAAAGAAACTTGGAGTTGGAACTCATCAACACAAAACAACGTGAGCGCGACAGGTCCGAACACGCTCACGTGTCCTCGCTAATTACACTTAAATTTACTAACTTTTTATACAAACATATTTATTTAAGTTAATATTACATTTATTTTCACTTATAAATATTCAGTTTTAAGTACAAAATACTTATATAATTAAAATTATTATTAATCTCTAAGACTCACCTTACAAAAAGTTTCTTTTTGCAGGTAACACAGACGACGTTAGTTACTCTTTATGAGAAAATAAAAAAAAGAAGTAACCAAAGCGCTTGAGAGCGATGTCAACTTTTACATTCAATACGAATAGTGAACTTTGAAATTTAATTAAATATATTCACAGTATTACATGCGTACGCTCGCGTTGAGCTCAAAAAACGTTGTGCAACATTCACAGCCGAGGTGTCCCAACAGTTTTCCTCAATCCCCACTATTATTCGTTCATGTTCTAAAAATATCTCGCCCGACTCCCCATTGGCTGGTTTACGTGACGTCAACTTAATGCACCAATGGCGGACCGGTCACGAGACTCGCGCTTTCGACTCGTATAGTATAATATATGTTGGTATGTGAGGCTGTTTCTCACAAACACCAACTTGCACCAAGTAGGTCGGTGTGGGGGATTTTCACCGGGGGTTTTACGTCGCTCGAATTTGCCAACTATAAAATGGCTACAGCGGCCTCGGTGACTCATTACGATTGCATGGTTTATGTTTACGACAGAGCATGTTAGTACAAGTTCAAATGTACACGCTGTTTCCCTATTGGGAATGTGACATAAATGTGGATAACACATACACATTTTATCAATGATTTAATTTAAATAATGTTAAGTAACGTTATAGGATTATACGCTAATAAAAATAATCCAATTTCGATATCAAATGGTTAGTACGATTTGAGTTTCGACTTAATTTGATATTCAATTAATACATTCTGTACATTATTTTTGTATTTCTAATAGGTACTTATCTAATAAAGGTAAACATTGTACGTATGTTTATTACATATTGCATTACGTACATGTATACTTGTAGTGAATCATCTTAAGATTTTGAAGAGTTGATTGACCCGAGGCACTTTAGAAATACAAAAAAATTGAGGAAAAGAATCACAAAAATAAAATACATACATATTGTAAGGTATGTAATTTGAACAAAATAAGAATAAGTGAGCCCACTGTGACGCGACAGTTGAGTATTCGATTCCCATTTAAGGGATTTTCTTCCTGACTTACTTTTCTGATAACCATGCAAATCGCGACGTTGAGTTCCACACTGAACGCGCAATGCCTCGATAATTCGGTAGAAAGTAAGCGGAAGTGATTTATTTGGAAGGGAGTGTCTTAACACTAAGATTTCTCTGCCTATCCTGCTATTTGCGGGATACAGCGTGTTGGTATAAAAACAATAAAACAATAATGCCGGTATCGCGTGCAAGTAGACTTCATGACGTCATTTCATAATACTGATGCTAATTTAGATACGTATAATTACATATTGCTGTAATAATATAGGACATACAGAGTTGTGTGAACAGCAGGGCAAATAACAGGGGCGATGCAATTACCTGATATGCAGGATCATGTCGTTATAGATGACCTTGCTTACCTGTTCAAGTACATATAGAAGGACATTACAATATGAGAAATATATTAAAAGTGCCCATCCACGAGCCCAAATTATGGGCGTCAATATAAATTGGGTGTAATTTTTTTTTTCAAAAAAAAGAAATATCAGACGCTAATATCATTCTTTTAAAAAAATAATAATGAAACCCCCTAAACTAACACATATTGTAACCCAAACAGGTAAATGACTATTTTTATTGTGAATAAAAGGTTTCCTTCGAAGAAATGTTGTAGCTAGAATCCGTATTAATTATATAAGTAGCTAACCCCACGTGTTTCAAGATGTCAACCTTGGAAATGAGAATAATAGTTGTAATATATTTGCGGAAACTACTTTCTTTTATTTGCCATTTGTTTAAAATATCAATCTATTTAATACTACATAAAAAATCTCTGCACAACAAAATAATTTTACAAGGAAAATGGCCTTTTAAAAGCGGATATTGCTACGCGAAGTTGATTCTTTTGTACAGAACAAAAAATAGAAATGTGAAAGTTGTTTATGTTAATAAACTTCTAGTCGTTTCCGGATTAATACTGAAGAAATGGAGAAATTTTAAGGAAACATCTAAACAATTTAGTTGACTTTAATTCCGATAATCCTTTGTAGTTTTGCATTAGATCTGAATCAAAGTCAATTGTTGTGTGGGTGCGAATGTATGACCGTCCATGTGTTATCACCCAACGCGGCCTCTGCTGGCGAGACTACGTCACATTTACTTAGTCATCGTGATAACTGCAATCTGGTATTTGCTGCTTCATTCAGGTAATCTAACCTAACCAAGACCAATACCAGAATTCATTTTATTTTCACAAGATACCCCATGTAGTGGAAAGTTGCTACTAGGAAATTTGTTATCCTGGAACCATCCAGGGTAACAAATTTACATTATTATTTCTAGTACTTCGCATTTGCATTTTTATCCTAAATATAGGTTATTACGATGAATCGCCGTTATAAATGCTCCATATATGAAATTACGTACGTTTTAATTTCAACTCCAAGTTTTTTGTAAATGTAGTCATTTTGTTTTGTAATCATTTTAGAAAATTCTACACAAAAGAACTTGAGAGTCAAAAATAAATTATTATTTATACTGCTTTATATTTCAGTAATTTCCTTGTTTTAAATAAATTGTTATGATAACTAGGAAATATATTTTGATTCAATGGTACTATATATATTTATAGTTGAAAGATAATAACAAAAAAATATGTAAAATTTTTAAGTAAAAATCAAAAAATACCACAGGTTGCCACGGTTGACGGTGTAAACGGTAAATTGGAAATGTACAGGTAGAACTACAAGGATAGAAAAACTTTCCATTACCATTGTTTCCAGCATACAAATTAATCATACAAATTATATAATTTGTATGGTACGTTTAGGTTTTGATACTTCCTTATTATTGGAATTTGTTGCAAGCTTAAACATTTACATACAACCAGTTACCTACCGCCTTTCCAGGAAATGACAAAGTTCATGGATTATATAACGTTTCGTCCAAATTTAAAGCAAATAACTACGTGGAATGTATTAAAACATATGAATATCTGGAGGGGCCAGTTGTGGCGCAGGGGCACAAAGTGTGACTGTAAAATCGACTGGTCGTGGGTTTGATCCCCTCTCGAGGACATGAAATATTTATTTACATTTATATTTTCATTTCTTCGCTCTGGTGTCGAGGCAAAGCGCGGCGTTGAGTTCCGCCACTCAATACACAATGCCTCCAGAACTCGCCGGAAAGTGGGGAACGGAGTGTCTTAACACTAGGCCCCCTCTGCCTACCCTGCGGTGTGCAGGATACAGCGTGGAGCTGTTTTTTTTATTTAATTTCTGGACAGAACACGTCGATACTTTCACGCTGTCTGACGGACATGGTTGATATTTAACAGGTTAGTTATATCACACTCATTCCGATATATAAATAAATATAATATCAATATATGTAAATCTAATATCTTAAAAAGGAAGTTTATACTCTTAAGATAAGACAGTAACTCAGTCGAGCTTTTACAGAAGAGTGAAAAGATCTACACATTTTAAAATTTTTAGAATTACATACAATTGATAAATTTTAACCATAAAAAAGAGTTTTCTTTGTGTATTATAATAGTTTACACATTTTTATTTATATACGTATATGTATAGTTTCACGTGACGCAGTCACATGAGCTTCGAGTAAGAACTCATAAACTAACGGGAGTTTTTATTTTTAGACCTATACTGACCTGAAGCTCACGTGACACTAACAGTCTGTTGAAAAATGGATAAATATTTTGCAATTATTTAGTTAATGGATATGGCTATTTGTTGTTTTTTCATTTAAGTAATCAAATTAAAAGGTTACATACATAAAAAAAAACACAACATTTTTAGTATTTGACCGGTTTAATGGCGTATGTTTAGTAGATATTATACATTTTTGGAAACTCGACGTTTCGAACACTTTCCGTACTTAGTCCATGGTACGGTAATACTAAATATACGCAATTAATCCGGTTAAATAGTTTCATTTAATGTATAATTATCGTGAAAATCAAAGATCTTGCTACATTTTTAGTTTCATGCTGTAATCTGCATGAGCAGCATTGGGAAAGAGAACATAGTGTTAAGACACGACATTCCCCGTTATCGAGACATTGCGTGTAGAATGGCAAAACTCAACGCCACATTTGTCTTGTTACCCAGAGAGCGACAATGAATAATTTATTCCCTTTACTAGGAAACCGTCAGACGGTGTGTTGCTGCGCCACTACAGCCATATTTTTCGCTTTCACTCTTTATCCCACATATAGCAGGGTAGACAGAGGGAACCTAGTGTTAAAAGACTCGGTTCCTCACGCACTCCCGAATTTCGAAGTATTGCGTGTTGAGTGGTGAAATGCACGCCGCTCTTCTCAACGGCTATTGAGACATGCATTTCTTTATTTAATAGAATAAATATATTTAATTGAATTATGCATTCAAAATATTTAAAGAATATCTATAGTTTAATTAAATTAAAAGAACAGCTACAATTTTAGTCAGTGAATCCGTTTATTAGTAGATACTATGAATAGACAGTAATAATGGAATAATAGCAATATAGAAGTAGGTAAACGGCTGCAATGTAAGAATTTTGCAACAATTGAAAAATCTAGTAGTAACTAGATGTAACTCGTAATTTTACTTTAAAAAGTAGGTATACGTATTAGGTCGAAACATCGACCCGCTTCACCTTAGATAACATCGCTCTTGAATATTTTTTATGATCTGCTATTTAAATGTGACTACTTACTGGCTAGCAGTGACTTCTATCTCTTAACGCCCAATATTAATAATCTATCTCCGACGTCAATCTTCGATTGTTGTTCGACTGTGAACAATCGAAGATTGACGTCGGAGATAGATTATTAATTAATATTGGGCGTAAATCGGCGGTTTTATTCTTCAGCTTCACGCTATATCCCGTAAATAGCAGAGTAGGCAGAGGGAAGGAGTAGGAGACACTGTGTGCCGCAGTGGTTTTTTTTTTTTTTTTCGACTGGACTTAATGCTGTTGACCTGGAATGGTCTTGACAGCGTCACCGGGCTGGCCGCAGTGGTACTGTAACCGTCGCGTTTACAGTCACAAGCATGTGACTATAAGAGCGACGGTTGTTGGTTCGATTCTCACATGGAAAATACTCGGATATATATAGTTTTTTATTTCTTCGCTGGAGACAAGAGCAAACACGGATAGTTGAGATCCGCCACTCAATATGCAATACCTCGAGCGGCGGAAAGTGGGCAACGGAGTAAAAT
Organism: Heliconius erato x Heliconius himera; assembly: GCA_013421005.1. Lineage (NCBI taxonomy): Eukaryota > Metazoa > Arthropoda > Insecta > Lepidoptera > Nymphalidae > Heliconius > Heliconius erato x Heliconius himera. Next base: position 63,181 of record JAATLQ010038436.1, on the reverse strand, counting down.
GTGCATGAGAAATTGACAATAATATTAAGTGTTTTGCATACTAGAGATTTTATAAATATATTGAAACTTTCGTATAAAATTCTAAAATGTGCAGAGATTGTACTTGTAGCTTCTTTAATATTTTTGACCATAATTTCTTTTTCTGCAGATCGAAAGTCAATTAAACGAACATTCAAATTAAAAGATAATTCAAAACAATATTCTGAACTTCGTCCTATTGGCAACGCCTGTAAAATAGTTATTATAATAGTATTAAAATAATATGTTTTCTATTTGCCGCATACAATGTTCTAAACTTTAAACAAGATCTTTTTTATAATATTCAATGGGTACTTACATTGTTCCTGTTGTTCTACAAAAAATATTTGTCTTAAACTTCTTTATCTTGTCCTTTCTCATATGGAAATAGCTTAACTGATGTAAAATGTCGTGTGTATGCAACTGCTTTGTAATGTTTGTATTGATATTCAATAAAGAATTATTATTTTCAATATATTTATGTTCAGGATACGCGTAGCTCATGTTAAGTCACTTCTCAAACTTTCTGTCACTGCTTCTATTCTTTATTTGCAATGTTTTGCGTTAACAATAAACAATTACAATCGGCGGCCTTAAAACTAACTTTTCAGTTAGTAAGACCAAAAATAAGAAAAATAAAAATTAATAAATAGCCACTATTTAAAATGTTTATTTTTTGGTTTGTAATATTTTAAGTTTTCGTAATAATCAAAATATTTTTTCAAATTAAAGACAGTATTTCTTATGAAATTGCAAAGAAAAGTCACTTTGAGATAATTTAAATATTTGATCAACCACTACACTCGAGAATTAAAAGTCAAATGACGAAATTAACTTATGAAGACGGTTTTAGTTAGGTTCTGCGAAATTAAACTTTAAAAAGGTCAGAGTGAGATGTAGCATACTTATAATAGCCAAGTGTAAAAGAGACAGAATGATATATATTCATTCATATCATGTTGGATCTTGTGATGTAGTCTAGAAGTTCAATTCACGCATATACATTTTAAGAACTTTTAAAAAATCTTACATAAATTGGAACTTTTTAATATTTAAAAATAATATAATGTATAATTTTATGTTTGTTTATATTAATTCTACTTTTACGTATATCTTTTATTGCTACATGTCGCTTAATCATGAATTTTTCGATGTTTCTTCTCTTTTTTCTGCGTGAATTGAAATTAGTTTCAAGTGCAAGATGATGCAATGTCTTCAAATATGAAGAGAGAAAATCGAACATACTTTAATTATAAAAATAAATTTGATTAAAAAATACGAGCCCTAAGTTACTAAGTTTAACTATTTATTAGTTAGTAGTTTACTCTTTACTGTTACATTATATGGTATTTACTTACCTAATTCTACATTCTAAGTTTGAAATGATAACACTACAAATCTATTTCTTTTATAAAATATAAGTAATAAATATAACAAAATATAAATATACAAAATATAAGTAAGAGTAGATTTGTAGTGTTATATTTTTGTCTATAATATTAATTTGCCAATTCTCTTATGTTTTGTTATTAATGTCAAAACAATATTTTATTTTGAATTAAATTAATTTGGGATGGCCATACTCATAGTGGTATTTATGGCCAATGTTGATTTGTTTTGTATTTTCATGTAACAACTAAATATAAACTTATTTATTGATAGCCCTTAAGTAATTTTGTTTAAAAACAGATTGATATAATCTGTGAAAATTTAGATTATAAGCTGTATCTGTAATAAATAACAATTAGATCTATTAGTGTCCGACCGAAAAAGATTTTCAACCGAAACCGAAAATGAACCTTCGGCTTTGCTCTCAGGTGTGGCCGAAACTGAAACCTTTTTTCTTGAAATTATGTTGAGTTATGGTAACATCCCCAACACTTTAGGTATATTATATTGCAAATTTTGCGTCCAAAAGTAAAGACAACAGATCATCCAATTTAATATAAAAACTTACCAATACTATTAGACTACTCAGAGTTTCAAATGTTTCACATTTAGAAACTAATATGAGCATTAAAATGTACTTTTTACAATCTATCCATTTGGACAGATACCAAAATAGTGTGGGCAGACTATGACTGAGGCTATTGAAATTTCATGAAGGATAGTCCTCATTGCTCAGGACCATGGCAGAATCTTTTTTTAATACAAAAAATAAAATTAATCTTGTGGGATACAAGATTAATTTTATTTTTTTGCACAGAGCAGGGTAGGCAGAGGGAACCTGGTGTCAAGACACTCCGTTCCCCACTTTCAATTTTGGAGGCATCGCGTGTTGAGTGGCAGAACTCAACGTCGCGCTTTGCCTCGACACCAGGGCGAAGAAATGGTATTATAAATTTAAGTAAATATTTCATCTCCTCGAGTGGGGATCGAACCCACAACCAGTCGGTTTTACAGTCACGACGACGTCGTATCACACAGCCACGTGTAGTGTTCATGATTGAAAGTATCAATCTGTATAATAAGAGTATTTCAGGTGGAATGCAGGCGAAGCCACAAGCATATTGCTAGTCAATTATACAGATTGTAAACCTGACCGCACACGTATAATAATATTGTATGTATGTCAATAAAGTACGTATTGTCAATAATATAGCGTATATGCGGCCGATTTTCAATATTATTGTAGATTTCTAGAAATTCTGTTTTTGCCACGACAACATCGGGAGAAAGCAGAGTTATTGTCAATAATATTGTCAAGTGCGGACGCGCTCCAATATTTTAGTTGAAAAAAGACTACAAAGGAGGCGAACGCTTCTGCTTTTTATTCAAGATGGACGACGAAAACAGTATTAATAGCGAAAATAATGTTGATATTACTTCTCCCATGGATGAACAATATTTAATAGAGTCAATTTGTTCGTTTCAATATTTGTATTTATTTGTATTATGCATCCTACATCTATTGAAAATCAATCATAATAAAGTAAAAAAAATATAATGCACTTTTTGATCGATTATTATATTATCGAGAAGCTTTTCTCGATAATTACAAAAAAAAAATAAACAAATAGAGATAATATATCTGAAAGCGGCTATCTCTCATCCTCATATAATTTTTAAAATCATTCTCTGTAAGTAAAATTAGCTTCACGCCTTCTGTCCACCCTGCTGTGTACGGCATACACCGTACACAGCAGGGTGGACAGAGGGAACCTAGTACTAATACACTCCGTTCCCAATGCTCCGCGCATTTCAGAAGGCATTGCATGTTGAATGTTTAAACTCAACGCTGTGATTTGCCTCGACACTAGAGTGAATAAATAAAAATATCAAATTTATAATTTCCTCAAGCGGAAATTGAAACCTCGACCAGTCGCGTTTACAGTCACACTTTGTGCCCCTGGGCCACGAATGGACTGTTGTAGTTCATTAATAATATTGAAATTCTTAAACTCCGTTTTTCTTACTTAGTCTTTGATCAATAATTTTTTTCGCCTTTTTTGTAAGTAAGCTAAATGCGATAATTATTTCATACTATTTTATGGGCTTCAACACGTACGCATACAAAAAAAGCTACTGAGTGAATGCGTCAGATTTGACTACAAAATATTGTCAATAATATTGTGTAGTGTGCGGAGCCATGTATTATTGTCAATATTGTATTGACAATAATATTCTGTGTGTGCAGCTAGCTGTCTCATGTCTATATTTATTATATCTAAGCAATAAACAGAATATATAATTTAATATAAGCAGGTATATTTTTTTAAATATGACGATATGAGTTTGTTTAGATTAGGAAAAAAATAAAACCATTACTATCTTTTTTTATTAATGTTATTCATAATATTTATGAGAAATAATTTATAACATAATTATTATCTACATTAATTTAAAACAGATAGTGGATTATCGAACAACGAAAAATGACATTAGCAGGCAGTGACATTTTATAATTCATCGTATAGCGTAACAGTGTATTGTAAATCGTTGTTTTAAAGGATATTTATCTGCGTTTCTAAACATATAAAGTAGTCAGTATTGAAATAAAAATTCAAAGGTGTATTTTTATTAATTTTAGTGATTATAAACGTGCGCTTTATGTTTGCATTTAAAGAGTATACAAATTACGTTTCGGAAGTACATCAGATTCCTTCCTTATACAAATCAGTGGTTTTAGCTGATTTCAAAATGTCGATCGACATATCTCTGTACTTCGATCCAATAGTTTTTTAAAAGTTATTTTCTAATTTTCTTAGCCAAAACAAAGGAAAGTGAGTACATGTTTTAGTTTTCATAATTTCGTTGCCATAATGACCTTGAGGATAAACGTACAGTGATGTTAATCAAAATATTCATATCAATATAGTATGTGTTTAAGAAAATATGGACTCCCATGTATATTTTTTTACGTATCTTTCGTATTAAAAAACTAGTCCACTATATAATAATATTATTTTACGTGCTTCGTTTATTCCTTGTGATGTTCCCTTTTTTATTTTTTATTTTGAGCATTTCAATGAGTGAATATTGAAGTCAGTGTGTCTTATTGCAATATTGATTTTTTAGGCAAAATGTCATTGATTGAGGGTGTTGGTGATGAAGTGATCCAGTTTCTTACTGTGGTGTTTGTAGTGATTGTGGCAACATTTGCCTGGTGGTCAACTAATGCAAGACCTGATAGATATAGAACTGTGCTGCTCATGAGATCTAGGAATCAGCATCCTATAACTGTCAACTTATTAACAAGTGAGTCAATTGGTTTAAATTGTTTCAAAATCTTATTTATTTAAATACATCATGATCTATTGATCTTCTAAAAAAATCACACTATCTGGCATCTAAAACTTTGATATATAAAAAACTTGCACAACAGTTGTTAAGCAATGTTAATAATATTTTTTATTTACTTACAGGACATAATATAACTAGTTCCACAATAACTCTACCGACAACATCAGGTCCTACTGGTAAGTATTTTTTTTATATTATATTTAATGAAAACATTCTTATTCTATTTACACAAATTAAACATTTATTGGTTTAATCTCTTAGTTGAGGCCTTTTTGGCACAGAAGCTATCTATTGCTATAAACACAATGAAAATTTGATTCCACTCAAGGAAATCAATTATTACATTTACTCGCTTTAATAAAAAGATATATTGTGGCATTAAGTTGTGCCTCAACATGCAATGTCCAGAAAAATGAATAGTACACAAAGAAAATACTTTAACTTTAACACTAGGTTTCTCCTGACTAATAGATTGAAGCTAAAAGCTATTGCTGAATTTTATTATTACCAAAATTTATTACAAAAGTATGTTTCATTTGAAGTATGTAGAATAAAATATTTTTGATATATGGGGCATTTAATGTGAAGAAGGCAGATAAACAATTTCAGAACTTATGGGCTTCAAAAGTACACACTATTTATAAACAACAAATTTTACCACTTCATTTGTTCCATTTTATATTATTGAGAAATTTAAACTACCACATAGTTCAAAAAATGTTTCTTACTTTTATAAAATTAATATTATTTAATAATTATACAGATTAGCAACAATAGTTACTGTTTAACAATAGTTAAGACATATTTTTTATACTTAGGATAAGGTCTAGTAATTTGTTGTGTTTCTTAATTAGAAAACTGACAGATTTTATTAAAATCACTCAATCAGAAATATAAAAAAGATGGATATGGGTTCGAGTACCATTGCATTGCTATATGTTTTCTGAATTATTTTTCTATCCTTAGTATGCAATGATATTTTACAAATGTTTTAAATATTTACTTAAATTTCTTTTTATTTATCCATCTAGTAACCTGAATAGTTTTGATAGATCTGCCAGTTGCCTTTGATCAATTGTATTTAAATTTCTTTGTTAAATGTAAGCATGACTTCCTTTGCATCTCTCTAAAAATTAAAGGTACCCTATGCTTTTCAGGATAAAAGTAGCCTTTCTTTTCTTACCAACCTGTAAATCTAGATCTTATTTATTCTGGGATAAAAATACCTAAGACTTATCAAAGAGGTTTCAAAATATAGTTTGTTACTAAATACAATAATTTTAATATCAAATATTTAAATAACCAGTGCAATTTAAAAACTAAGTTTCTCAGGTTAATGTTAAAGAATTTTATTAATAATATTGTAGACCATTTGCAAAATTTATATAGCCTGAAATACAAAAACTTAGGACAATTAATGTTAAATAAATTTTAAAAAATAACAAGGCTTGTATTTTGGCATAGTAGGATTGTATTTGACAGCAAGTAAGATGGTTGTGAGTTCAATCCCTACTTGTGGGATTATTTTCATATCCCTGCTCTGGTACATATAAAATAAAATGTATTAGGACTTTGTGACTTCCAGACTTCACTTATATATTTTATACTTGAAATTTGAAATGTATGGTATTAATTAAGTGTTAGTAGTGGGATTAACTACTGAAATTTGGGAACTTTATGGTTAAAATAACAATTGATTCAATAATACTGTGATAATATTCAATAATAATATAATGAGTGTTATATATTTTATCCACACTTGTGGAAATGAACAATAACAACCAGTATGTGCTTATTGCTGTTTTTTGCTGATTATCTCTGAATAAATTGTAAAACTTGTTTTTTTATTTGATAAATATCAACTATAAGAACAGTACATGTTAACTTAAATAATGTAAAAAATATTTGTATGTAGCCACCATTATCTGAGAAGTTGACTAGAATTGATCATTTCAATTAATCAATAAATTTTTGACTACAAAAAGTTGTAGCTATACTAATCTGTTAGGTTGTTCTTTTGAAGCTTTCAAGTTCATGTCAGAACTAAAGTTAGTATTAATTCATATTTACTTCTACAACTACAATGAACGGGCTAAATTTCAAAATTATTAAAATATTGTGTCAGCTACACGTAAAATGCCCCATGGCACAGATAATAGAAAATTTTAAATAAAATATATATAACAAACAAAAAACAAATAATAACATTACGCATTATTAAAATAGTTGTAATAATATTAATTAACAGTGATAAATACGCGTATTGTTGCCACTGAAAGCAATATTAGAGATGATACGGGTTCTCTACAAGAAATGGATAGCATTGTAGACGCGGATATGGCTATGATGGATCACCATCGTTTACATTTCTATAGAAGAATGGAGCGTAAGTAATTTTGTAATATAAATACAAAATATTAATTTTTTTTTAAATTATCTTTCAAATATCCACTGTACAGTTTTTGTACTTTAGAAAGAGCTTGATATTTTATAGGGTAAAATTGCTAAAGGTGCAGGTTTCGGTGATTATATCGTTTCAAAACATAGTTATAGATTTTCTAAGAAAATTCAGTTTTGATAACCATAGATATCATTTTTTTATTTGATTATGATTCTATCTGTCTGTGGTTTTATATTAAAAAACTCCATACCAGGTGGATTATGATACTCTTTGTGTACAGAAATAGGTAAAGGCTACTTTTTATCCCGGAAAGGAAACCTTTGTTTCATATAATTTGCTTGCAGCTTTTATCCTGAAAAAGTTTAAATATTTGCCAAAGAGGTCAAACAATTTTTTGCAAATCCATTTATATATATTTAAGTATATTTTAACATGTGTGCAAATATATTTTGTACAAGATATTTTTTTTATTTGAATTAAAAAAATATATAAACTTTTCATTTAACCTTAATACAATGTTCAAGTATAAATATACAAACACAAGCTATGTATAATATGTAAATAACAAAGGAACACCTTTATTTCCACTATCTTTGCATATGAATAACATGATATTGTACTACTTACTATATGTATTAAAACTATATACTTGAGTTTTAAAAACTTAATTATTATCATCAAGAAGCCTCGGATTTCGGCTTCTTATCGTAGATCTTAGAGCAAGCCAACAAGGCCGGTTGCGAAAAAAAAACACAAAATAGTTGCCACATTTACATTTGTAGAAATAACCTTAGATTGCACGAAATACCATTTCTGTTTTAAGGTTGAATTTCAACATACATATTTTACAATTTTCGATAATTATAAAGCAACTCATCCATTTTATTCACCTACACTCACCATACCGCTGTCATAAAGCTTATCATCATACCATTTTCTTCTTTTCGTCCCTTTAAGAGATATTGCGTGCTAAATAAAGGATTCCAGCACCGCATTTTGTTCAACATTTTATTTCAATAAACATTGTATTTAAACATTTCACTATTTTTATGTAAATTATGTGTGAACTTGTTGGTTGGGGGTTTCATTTCCACTTGGAAAGTGCTGATTATATTTAAATGATTTTTATTTCTGCATTCTACTAACACAAAATGCGGCGAGAGAAAGTCTCATATTCAAGCGAAAAGCAAAGAACGTAGTGTCTTAACTAGGTTTCGCTCTGTCTACAGAAAAAAGAAATAAAATATCCGCCTTTTTATATTAAATCAAAGCTTCCGACTTGCGCAATTATGGCGTCATCATCTAACATAGTTGTAAACATTACTTAATAATTTTACATTTACGCACTGTTATCTTTTTATGACCATATTTAATATCTATTTTAATAAATCATTAATTTTCTGTCATCAAGAGGTTAGTATAATATGTTATCAACAAAATAGTTTTTTTTTATTCTTTTTAATTACTAAAGGTCACGTGCTAATAAAAACATGACACTCAACTTACGTTAGTAAATATACATATTTTGTTAGGCAATCCTTAGGAAACATAAGTTACAAAAGAAATTTAATCATATATAATAATATATATATTAATATTACACAAATTAAGATATTACGTGATTCACGATACAACCACGATTAGTTAACATATATATTTAAAATGTTCATATAAAACATTTATAATGTTGATGGTAAACCAATTATTATCAATATTTTCAGTAAATCAACCCAACCAGCCCACAATGGAGAACATACCGGAAGAAACAACCACTGTAGACGGGCAAGCCAGCAACGACCAGATACGAGAGATGGACAGCATTGTGAATGCGATGGAGGGCGAGGTCTCTACGGGGTGCAGTGTATTTGCTCGATCTAATGATGGTAAGACGTTTTCTTTTGGGTTTTTTTTATTTGTTGTCGTATTTACCCCATTTTAAAAAAAACATATTGTCCCAATTATCAATCAAGTTCTACTTTTACAAATACCAAACAAAAATCAACTCAAATTATCTTTTGTATACAGAGTAGAAGTGTCACCACCAATTTAAATGGAACCACAGTTTTAATAAAAGCCTAATACCATTTTTTTTCCCAAAAATAAAAACGTAATTTTTTCAAACAAAATAAATAATAAAATTATTGTTGTAATATAAAACGCCATTTGTCAAGAATGACGCACGCACACATAAATCTATCGAAGGGAAACCGCCGCATACGCCTCATTCCGAAATCGAGTCGTAGGTATTGGCGGCAAAGTTCAAAGTTGTTTAACCTTTAGTAGTATTTTTGTAGTAGTATGTGTTTACGTTATTGGTATCTATGCGTAACTGCGTCACACGAAATACAGGTATTTATAAACATCGTGAAATGAAAAAATCCTACGTCTAAACTTTCGAGGTATCTCGATATTTTTTTTAGGTGTGGGTTTAAATAATGTTACCTTATATGCTGTTCCCGTAAAAGAAGCGATGACACTTCTAGCCTCTATACAGAACTTTAAGTCTTTTATAGTTTTTTAAAAATTCATAGTACATTGCAATGATATCTTAAAGGCAATGTTTTATTATAATGCTGAACATTATAACATTATAAAATATTTTATGCTACATACGTTCCTTAAATAATTTTTCCAGAATCGAACCCTGGTACTGCTGACAAAAAGAAAGATGATAAGCCAACCGGTGAAGAGTCCGGTGATAATGCAGATAACGCGTCCGCCGTCCCCCCCGCTCCTGAAGATAACGGAGAGAAAATACTTATCAAACTGAAATACATTAATGATACGTCCAAAGAAGTTGATGGCAGCCTTGATGAGCTTCTAAAAGATTTCAAAAGGTGTGTATGTTTACTATCTTTCTTTTTACACACTATTAAACTCATATAGTGTGTAAATTTTTTGTCAAAAATAACGTCTATAAATTTTTGAAAAAAAAAAACAAAATAAAAATCTTCGAAAATTGAAAAAGTACAGTGATCGACAACAGCTTAAACTATTATTAGGATTCAAAAATAATATTATTAATATACATTTGTTCTCATGCGAAATTGAGAAATATATGATAAACATTGTAAAAAAATATTTCTAAGAAAGTTAGTTTTAATGAAAATTGCTACTTAGTTTATACTTCTATAATAAAGCGGAAAAGTTTATTATTATTATTATTTAAGATCTCTGGAAGTACTGCTCGGTTTTTTTTGTATGAAAGCTTCATACCTTAGGACTGTCATAGGCTATATAACATTGTGGTGTAAAATTTCGCTAATCTTAAAAAATAATAATAAAAATGGATGCCATTGAATTGTTTTAACTGCAAGCACTGCAGACTGCAGACAGGCTTAACTATATGTAAATACATTGTACTACAAAAAAAATATTACATTTTATTGGTTATGACACAAAATAATCGTAAATGGCAAGGTATTTTGACCGTTTTTGTTATAAATAAAATTGATTGGTTATTTGGACAATATTATAATAAAAACACACAATTTTATATTTTTCGTTTGTCGGTCTGTTTACTTGATCAGCCTAACTAAACAGCTACAGAACAGTTAAACTGATTTTTATGGGACTTTTACTGACTGATAGAGTAAGCTATGTACACATCGGTTCCTTTTTTTTCGAAATTCAGGCGGGATAGCGATTTATACGGGTATAACCGTGTTTACCATGCGCATACCTTTATAAATATGATATAACTTAACATTTAAAAAAAATCCTAAATGGATTTAAAAAAAATGGATGAAGCTGCCCCAAAGCCACTATTTCTTGATTAAATCCACCGTTACGGTGATTTTATACTATTGCAAACTGTAATTTCTTATTTCCAATAAAATTTTTCAACTTTGAATAGTCTTAAAAAATATTGACTACTTTATAATTTTAAGTGGCAAAACGCATCCAGATTGATAAATAACAATCGCAGGCGACACTTCGCGTCGGAGCTGTGCGCCGAGCGCCACGTGCGGCTCATATTCCGCGGGCGCGTGCTGGCGGACGAGGCGGCCACGCTGCGCGCGTGCGGCCTGCACGACCGCGCCGTGGTGCACTGCCTCGTGCACGCCCGCCGCGCGCGCGCCCGCGCCCCCGCTACCCCCACCACCCCCACCTCCACCGCCGCCGCCCTCGGCGCGCAGGCACGTATGGGCGGTGTTAAGTTCTACCACTCAGAAGCTAATGTCTCGAAAATTAAACTATGCGGAATGTCTTTCCACAGTAGAATGCCCTCACCTACCCTGCTATATGCGGGATACAATGTGAAAAAAATACAGGAAACTTATACAACTCAACTATTAAAAATTATTTATTTGTTTTGTTTAAAAGCCAGCAGCTGAGATCGTCCAGGAAGTAATAGCAGATCCGCCGCAACCGGAAAGAACCTGGGACCTCGAGAACATTCTAATGACGTTAGTGTCCGTCTCCCTAACTGTTGTTTGGTTCTTCAGGTGAGATCATTTTTTTATATTTGTGAGTTGTGCTGTGATTTCTTTTATATTATTTTTGTTAGTTTAGTTATGATGGATGCGAATTTAATCACCATGTCTTTGAAGTTAGACCTTTTTTTTATTTGTTATGGGAATTGGTTATTCTTATATTGTAGAAAATAAAAAAATAAAGAAAAATGGTAATATAATAATTAAGTTTGCAATAATTATGATTAATATTTTATGTGGGGCTTAATATATTGTTAATATTATTAATGTCATATACGATAAAAATGATAGTAGATCATTAAATTGGCTTCCTCCATGTCAATGTTTTTATATATATCACTTGATTGTGTAATCTTAAGCATCTTTTAGTATAAATGTATTAGCTATCTGTTGTCCTGTATTTTTTATAATAAAACATATCTTAATTTAAAAATTATGTGTACATTTCAATTGATCCTCCATGTTTGTATTGTTGAATGTGCATCTTGCTTCTTTGTATACACTTTGTTCATACAATTTTTCATACTGTAACTAATGTGTTAAGTAATTTTTAGCTACTGGTACAGTAGAGCGTGGATTATCCGAGCGAATTGTGAGACATCAGTGTTTGGAAAATCGCTTTTTGCTGTTATTCGAGCTGTATTGTTTCCTCCATCAATAAGGAAATGTACAATATCTTCATATACAGTATAGCCTTAATGTAACGACTTTATCTTTCATAGCAATCAAAACGCGCATAAATTTTGGCATTTTTATTCGAGATTTTACGTTTACGCGGAACAATTTAGTATATTGTCTAGTGTTGTATGACATACTACCGTACGTACCGAGTGTTACTACAAGTCGAAACAAGTGTGTCAATAGGAACCAAGAGAAGGAATAGAGGGTCGTTCAGTTCATCGACGATCCGATAATCGACCCTGTACTGTATTACATATCGCACCTTGGCTCAAATAGTGTCACAATTCAAAAAAAATGAAAATCTCGTTTATTGTACTATTAGTTTCAAAATATCTTAAAATAGTATCTCAAGCAATGGCATAATTATAGCTTTACTATTTAAACTTAGATGGCATGTGACGTAATTACAACATTTTATCCATAAAGTGACACAACTGAATATTTTTTTATTTTTTTAATATATTTTTAATATATCTACTATACCCTTTAAAAGAGCTTAAAAAATCATAATAACTTTCTAAAAATCGTATTGCAATAATTTTGTTACTTTTTGAGTTGTGATCCAAAAATTGAGTGAAAATTTAAGCTTGCATAAATTTCAAACGCCATTTTCTCGATATTTTGGTTTTTTGAATTATGACACTATTTGAGACTAGGTGCGATATGGCAATCTTAAAATACACCTTGAAGCATTTTACAGATTCACTTCAGTTCTATTATTTTTAAAATATATTGTATCATATTATAATAATATCTGAGCGTGATGTCAGCCGAGCGAAAATGAATTAGATAGCACGCTTTAAAGTACAAAAAGTTTTTAAAGTTTAAAAAATTATTTAAAAGCTCTAAGTTTATACTATTATGATAATTATAATAAAATGTTAATTAGAAGTTTGGAACAAGTGTTCGCAGTGATCAATTAAAAAACGACTCGCTGTAATGATTATAAAAAAAAACTCTTGGAAGGGAAATTTGCCCTTCGAAGTAAAGATTTTTTTTTAGTATTTTTATAGTACAGCATTTACGACAGAAGCAATAAACTATATTCTGAATTTGCCACTGCTGCATAAAGTTTACATCCAGACATGTTTTACATTTTTTATATAATAAAATAGTAAAGATATAAAGTTTTAAACAATGGTACACACTTAAATTGGTGGAAAATACAATTATATAATGCACTACAATGCAAATGTATATACATATAATAAATATAATACTTTTATTTTTCTTTTGCCTTATGTCTTAATTAAAGAAACAAAGTAACAAATAAATAAAAAATATTAAAAAATCGACATGTTTGTATGTGTGTTAAGATATGCCTGTTCTGTATCAGAAAAGAAAGCCACAATTTTATACTTTTCTTCCATTCCAAATAATGTTAAAAAACATCAATGACATCAACATCGTTCAATGAGTAAATTTAAATCATAATATGTATATGTATACAAAAAACCTCTTATTAAGTAATTAGAACCCCAAAATAGTATATGCATGAGTGCACGAGACAATATGAGACAAAAATAATAAAAAATAAATACATATTGTAATATCATTAATGCTAGAATAATTATTTGATATTTTTGACTACCCGATCGCGGCTTCGCCCGCTGAAACTATAACTATTTACTTATTAATCTGGAGTACTTATGTGTTCTAATAAAATAAACATTTTTATGACATCATTTATTTATACATTAAAAACTATAGTTTCATTCAATTCAATAAAACAGTGATTTTACAGCAATTTACGAACTACTTTATATTGATATGACTTTTTCTTTTACGAAGCGATTGAAATAAAAGTCCAAAATATAATAGTGAAACTGCATTTAAATCGGTTACGCCGTTTCTAAGATTAGCGTAAAAAAACGCATAGACAAACGTTTTATAAATCATTGTTTTTAGTTCTATTTAGATTGTTAAATACTCCCAATAAGAATTTATCTCATATATCTTCCATGTACACATACCGATCAGTTGCGATTTTATTTTATATATAGATGTTGCTTGTAGCATTGCACTGAAGGACTTACGAATTAGAAGAAACTTTCCAAATGCATTTGGACTCTTCCTCTAGCTGGCTATTATAAAAACTAATATGCTACGAAATTGAAAGATAATTATTGTAATTATGCATTATTGATTTTCGTATTGTTAACAAGTTAAGCGCCCTGATGGTTCAATTTGAAGTATTTTTTTATTTAATCCAGTTGGCGGTAGTTTGATATAATAATTATTAACGTTTTCTTAATTGTCTCGCGTACTGCCCTGGATTCCTGCAGAATGACTTTACTGTATCTTGACCTCTGGTATGGTGGGTTCAAACCCACCATATTAGATCGTTGGCGGTAATTTCACATAATAATTATGTCAACTGACAGACGAATGCCATCACAGTCTACCCGTGACCACGGACTACTGCAAAGTGTTCGAAACGTCGGGTTTCCAAAAATGGATAATTCTAAATATACGCGTACAATCCGGTTAAAATAATTACATTTAAAAAAACACACACATTTTGACAAAACACACATTGTATTATGTATTTTCTATAATATCGCTATCGTTAAACAAAATGTTTAGTAAAATAAGGCACTAACTTGTTAACAATATTTTAGAAGCTAGCATGCCACGAACACGCATGTGTCCTTGTATGTGTATAGTATAGTGTAGTGTAGTATATCTGCATAAATAAAGATGTTAAATCAGACTTTTAAAATGAACTATTTGATAGACAATAAGGATTGTTAGGCATATTTAATATTATTCAAGATTAATGTTTTTTTATTATAATAAAACGCTTGAACTTAAAAATCCTTATTGCCATTTAGTTGTGTCATATATGAAGTAGTACCTACGATTTACCAATTCATAACTAATGAGGTAAAAATCTTTAAATTCTGTAAAAGAATCACGTAAAGGCTTCTTTCTATACTTTTACTTAAATACTTTACTACTACTATATTACTAAATTTTCAGGTAAATCATAGGTTTTGCTGTGTTAAATTTACATAAATTATAGTTCAAAAGTTTTTTAGGCGATTAACATGTATAGCATATATTGTTTCTCTTGTAGGGTTATCAGGGAGAACACCTCAATGCGTTCCCCGATATGCGATGATGACCAGTACGTGCTAAATCCCCAACCATGAATACATGTGATTCATAGTATTGATAAAGTAAATAGACCTTAATAGACCACTTAGATAGACCAGCTAAAGCCATTTTCATCTTTGGGATTTTAATTTTTTTTGGATTTTACTTACCTCTGGATTCAGCAATGAAGCGATTCCGAAGTTAATGTGTGTGAGAGAAACTTTATGTTGTCTCTATTGTCGTGATTCATCACGTCTTGTTGATATTAAATTAATGTTTATTCTTCATTTTTGATTTAATTAAAAGATTTAACAATAATGGCAGTAAGTTATATTACTTAATTTATTTTAAATTTTAAATACATTATATACTGGAGGCCAGTCGTGGCGCAGGGGCACAAAGTGTGCCTGTAAATCGACTGGTTGTGGGTTCGATCCCCACTCGAGGAGATAAAATATTTATTTACATTTATATTTTCATTTCTTCGCTCTGGTGTTGCGGGGCAAAGCGCGGCGTTGAGTTCCGCCACTCAACACGCTATGCCTGCAGAAATTGGCGGAAAGTGGGAAACGGAGTGTTTTAACACTAGGTTCCCTTTGCCTACCCTGCTGTGTGCGGGATACAGCAGGAAGCTGAAAAAAAAACATATACTTATTTATATTTCATGCTGCCTATTCGTTTACAGTTGTAAGTTAGTCTGTGGTAGGCAAAGTAATGTTATTTATTATGTATGATTAGAAAATTCGATTTATAATTTATAGGAATATTATGTGTATGTAAATTAGTATAAGTATATACAATTTAGAAATGACATTTGCTGAGTTTCTTGCCTTTATCGAAATTTTTAAAATATTATCATAAACAAAAGAAACTCAGTATTTATAGTATTATAGAGATAATACATATGTATATTGATATACAAACTTATATTACATTCTTCATGTATCATGTAGTTAATATTTAATAATTTAAAATTATAATTGCAATGAAAATTTTGGTATTTGTATGTAGTTCTCTATTTCCATATTTTTAAAATTCCAAGTATTCTTAAACTCTTGTTTTTCTTTTAATAATATTTTTTTTATTGTAATCATTTTTCACTCACACACAACATTGGTCTATTTACGATATTAATACTTTTAATACTAAGATTACGGGACACATACGTGCACCGTCAGTGCAAAAGCGGTCTAACTTAATTTTAACAGTATTTGTTAATATTATTTTAAATAATTTACCTAAATAATAATCACTAACAAATAACATCTATTTAAACGTGTACATACACGACACGATAATATATAATCATCTAATATATCACTAATTATAAATTATTTATAACAATTATTATTAAAAAAATATATAAAAGACATAAGGGTCACTTTTGCACTGTAGCACATACTATTGCTACAACATTGTGGTTGGTTCATGGGATGATCCGGCTCGAAGGACCAGAAACAAACATCATTCATTCAAGTTCAGTTTTAAGGCCGTTTTACAAATATAAAATTCAAATAGTTCATATATATGAATATGAGAATAATAAGTAAATTAGAAATAATGAATTATTAAATATACATAAATTGATTGCAAACTAAAGGGTGTGGTTAGGGTCGAGCCGCATGGTGTGCCTAATTAATACGAATCAAATAATAGTGGAAGTTTAATTAAAATATATTGGAATCAAAATAAATTTCAAAATTTTATTAAGAGAAAGACGATATGTTAATCGAATATGAATCCTACTATATCTTAGTATATTTTTTATAAATGCTGCCATTCAATTAAATTTCGAAGTTTGTCAAAATTTACATAAATTTAGATTTTTTACATTCTATTTACAATAACGTCACTCAAACACTTGCTCTATATTTTATCTCGTGTTTTGACATTTTTTTATTGTTTTTCATTTGTTTTCAAAGGAATATAAAACCTAATTAAATCATTTATGATATGAAGGAAAAGTGATTACTTTTCATAACACTGAAACCATAAAAAAAAATCTAAATATCTTTAAAGTATTAAATTATTGTCGTTGTCCTGGGGTAGAAGCGTGTGACTGTAACCGACAGGTAGTGAGTTCGATTCCCACTCAAGGAAATTTAATATTTTAATTTCTCAGCTCTATTAATGAGGAAAATCGCGAGGTTGAGTTCCGTCACTCAACAGGAAAGTCGGGGACTGAGTCTTTTAACACTAGGTTTCCAGATTTCCTCTACCTACCCTGCTATGTACGAGATACAACGCGAGGCTAAATAATACTTAGGCATTATATTAAAATTGCGTTGCATACTAAAATATTTTTCACGATTTTTATGATCTTGCGATGATGATGACTAATCCCCGAGGTGACTTATAAAACCGAAATTGAAATCATGTAGATTCCTGAGATTAGCGCGTTCAAGCAAACCAACCTTTTTGGAACACAGTACTCTTTTAGTACAATAGACTTTCCGCCAGTTTTTATTGAAAATGTGTATGTCATTCTATTAAATTCTGATTTTATTCAATGATATTGAGTCATGTGGCTTGGCGTTAGCTTCACCAGTTTCGATGAAATACATGTTAAGTTAAAATTTTGGAACTGACCATATTAAATTAATTATTAATATAAAAAAAACCTAGTAAACAAAGTTAAATTGAGTTTGAAATGTAAAAATAATCTAGGCTCTTTATACTTATGGACTTGTGGTCGTAACTAAGTACTTTTTTTTCTAAGACTGCTTTATATTATGTGTACATAATATATTGAGGTATCGTGTAATTTTAGAGCCGCCTTATTTTATATACAACAAGCAGATAAATCTACATTAATATCCTATATAATTTGTATTGTGATACTACAAATTCTTAACTATTGTTAAATCAAATTCTACATAAATTACTCATATATTATTAATTTTATTTTTGTGAATGCAGAAATTTTTATGAATTTGCGATTTTGATGTATTGAAATATATCTTAATTCTGACATATGTATGAAAAACCAACGTAATCTATAACAAATATACATGTATTTTTTAAATATTTTTTTAATAACACTTTGTTATTCCACATTTAGGGAAGATGTAAAAAAAATTTATTTTTAAATAAGTATTTTTCTAAATAAGTAATAAATATACATGTATACAGTACGGTCGACAAGACGTGACCGCCCTGAAGTTAGCTTTAAATTTGATATTACGATTTTTCTTAGTCTATAATTTTCTTCCCAAGTGAACAATGCGAAAAAGTCCAAATAATCCACCATCAGGGCGGCCGCGACATCGGTCGTATTATACAAAAGTGTATTGCGGCAATAATATTTAACGATACCTCTTTATATTTGATAAAACACTTAATACTAGAAAAATGATCATAATTATTATTAAATTACGCTTAATAAATTTTCCAGATGCGAATATTCGAACATGTTCACGGCGAGCGCGAGCGTGGCCCTGTTCGGGTTGACGGTGTTCTACAGCGTGGCCATATTTGGCCTCTACCTGTCCGATACATTCCACTTCGAGCGCCGTCCCACGCACCCCGTGCCGCCCAGCTAAGTTGAACGTTACTTACATTAGTATGTAGGGTCGTAGCTAAAATAACTTGAAACGGCATGTATTTTTTTTTAACATTTTTAAAGTGTTATTCCACACTTAGGAAAGAAATATACTTATTTAGAAAACCTATAAAAGTTTTAATGTAGCGGGACTCGAACCTGCGCCTCCTGGAAACCGACGGAGGTCGACCTGGTAAATAAGTATTTTTCCTATGCTAATGCTATGGCTAAATAAGTATTTTTCTTTCCTAAGTATGGATTAACACTTTAAAAATGTTTAAAATAAATAAAAAAATCCCTTTGAAGATGATCACAAACAAGAGTAGAAAAATTTACTTTAATTTAAATTTATTCTAAATAAGGATTTTTTATTTGTTAAGACTTTCAATGTAATTTTTTTGTTATGACTGTCTTATTTGACCTGGATTAAAAATCTTTTTGTTCATTACAATCAAAGCAACATTGCCACCTAAATGAATGTTCTGCACTGGTAAAATGGTTATCAATTTTTCCAAAATCAATATTTAATATGTTTGTTTCTATGCTGCGTCTATATCATGGCCATAAATGTTTGTTTTTTTCTGTTCAGTTCAAATATTCCAGCTTAAAAAATTTCCAGTAGTCTTGTAGCTTATAAAATATATTTCATATAGAAAGTTGAATTATCGGTTTTGAGATCGCATTTCTTTGTTCAAAGCATTGACGTACGTACGTACGTACGTAAATTTAAAAAGCCCAATTATAATTTCGTGTTTGGATTTTTCAAGGATTGACTGAGCTGCAAGCAATGTGTCAGCACTTTCAAAATATAGTTCCACGCTGTTCTAAAAGCATTTTAACAACTTGTAAGACAACGTCCTTATTTGGGTAGGGTGTACATACTTGTGTGTACCAACTTGTATAGTGTTTTTACACAAATTTTTACATTTAAAAAAAAAATCTCCTTGTAGTCTCCAATGCGTGGACTTGGACTACTTATAAATTTGTTACTATATAAAATTGTAAACACCCCGAACAAAGCAAGCATATGAGGCACAAGAATGACCTAATACCGTTCTCGTTGGTCTACGTAAAAGGTTGCTTGTTTCCAACGTTCAGTATGTCAAGACCCAGTTCTTCCAGCGCTCCAGCAAGAGCTTCACCTCGTGTTCGCTGCCCCACCAAGTGCTCCAGGCATTTACATCCCACTCCAGGATGATGTTTGGATGTTTGAGTTCCTCCTTTACCCTCTTTAGGTGTGCTATTTAGGGTTCGATGTCCTGAGAGCCCTCGAAGTATGTGGAGATCACTCCCACCTCTCACGCGTCGGTCCTGAGTGTTACGGCCGCGATATTTGCGGTGATGTGTATTGGACTTTCAATAATTTCAATATTGTCATCAAATACCAACACCGCGCTTTTGACAGATTTTGTACCGGGTGTTAACTTTTGTACGATTTTGAATCCCGTTCGTAGCCTGATATAACCCTCAGCACCGACGTATGGTTCCTGGATGATTCCCACTGCGTTCTTCCTTCGGGTGGACTCTAAAATGAACTCCTGCGCAGCGAGCTTACTGCGCTGCAGGTTTGCCTGCAGTATGCTGTAGGCTCTATCCTGAGGGAGGGTGGACCGCCCGTTTGTTGAGCCAGCTGATGTCCGGGTACCCAGTACAACTTCAGCAATAAGCTATTGTCGACGTGGCCAGCCTATCCCATCGTTTCCTTACTGGGCAGCATTCGTCGAAGCTAGCGAAGCGAAGAATGTTTTGTCCAACTTGGCAGCTGTACAGTTTTGGCAGGTTGGCTCCCCTCCTGCCAGCCTGATCGGGCAGTTTGCTCGCATGTGTGGGCCTGTACAGTGGCTGCATTTGTCTGTGGTCTCGGTACATAGCTTCCGGCCGTGACCGTACCCCAGGCATCTGGAGCACTGGATGAGGGGAGTCTGATTTTTAACGACCACCCTTTGGAGGTCGATATGGATCCTCCCAGCATCCGTCAGTGCCCGCCAGACTGCCGGTGACACCTGCAGTACCACATGGCTCTCCAGTTGGTTCCTCGCCCTTCTCCGGTATTTGATCTTTGCCCTGTAATCGTCATCCACGATATGGTCCACCAGGTGAGAGTTTTGAACCTTTATTGAGTTCAAAATGTCCTCGTCCGAGTTATACTCTAGTACGTCCTTTATTATGACCGTTAAGTAGATCCTTGTTCCTTTTGTCCTCCACTGTTAGGTCCGGCGGTCCTGTATTTATCCTTTCCTTTACCCTCTCGAGGTCCTCCCTGTTCGTACACCTTATGACGACATTCTGGTCCTTGGTTTTCTTGACCCGGTCCACCCCGATGCCTGTCGACTTGGCCTCAACAGCAGAGCGGCGCATTTATAACATCTCACTGCTGTCCTTGGCGTTTGTCGACGACACCTCGATGGAGTGGATCGGGAGGTCGGCTGGACCCTTGGTTGGCATAGGGTTGCACTTCTGGGCGGCCATCTCCGCGTAGGTGGGCCCTCCTTCCTCACGCTGTTTTCTTACTTCTTCCCCTAATTGCCCCATCTCCTGCCTCATACTCCTCAACGTGGCTAGCATATAATTCTTGTTGGTCTGTATCAAGTTTAATTTAAAAAAAACGTCTTTGAAAAAAAAATGTATTCAAATTCGGCTTTAGCTACGGCCCTGCTTGTATGTTGATGTAAGTCATTATTGTATTCTCAAGTGTAATTTATTGTAAGAACTTTAATTACTAGATACTAGTAAATTATTGTGGTATTTTGTTTATATTGTGTTAACAACTGGTTTTATTTATATTAGATTCAAAGTATTTTTTTATGTTCGTTTGTTGTTTATAACATAGTTATTTTTTTATTATTAAGATGTAGTATATATATTTTTAGTGTAAATATGTAATATAATTTCATTATAAAGAGGTAAATTTAGTTTTTGTCTTCAACAGTCTTTATCAATTATGGCTTACATTAACAACAATTTGTTTTAATGTATTTCAAGATAAAACTGATCATACATTTTATAATGTATTGAATTATAGACTAATCTGTGCTTAATCCTAACATTAATGTATTACTCTGCCCCATATTCAATATGAATGTCAAATAATAATGTAACCTTTTTGAAGTCTAGAAATATTTATACCTGTAGATTTAGCTTATAAAAATAATGTAAAATTATAAATATTTTTGGTATAAAAGACAAAATTCTCATTTGTCACTCATCTTGTATAGCCTCGCTTTTATTATAATCTTCATTAGATTACAGTTAATGCATAATTGATTTAATCTATTGCTTAACTGATTATATGTGTATTTATTGTTATAAATGAACATTACAGTAGATAACTAGTACCGTTACAGCACAAAACTGTTCAATGTTTATTATTAAGTAATCTCATATTTCTTTCAACCATTTACATCTTCCTGGGTAATCTATAATTGAAATTTTGATGGAATTAATTAGAATAGTTATTGATATCGTGAAATTGTGTCAAATATCATTTATTCCTATTATAACAATATACGTAATGTAAGTATAACACACATGGTGTCATTTAGATCGTTTATCAGGCAAAGAAAATAAATCATTATAAATACAGAATGATTTGGTCTCAATTGTAAATAGTGATAAAATACGTGTAAAATATTATATTTATTTATTAAGGTGATTGTTTCGAACTAAATGCTATTATTACTAAAGGCTTCAAATGTTGTTGTCTTTTGTGTAAATTTATTTTGTTATTTAATTTTTAAAATCATAAATAAACGTCACTCAAATACGGTGGTTTTTTTTTGTTTTTTTTACATTTCATTGTTGTTTTCAACTTTAGTTCACCTTTTACTTCAATCTTTTAATTCATAATCTTTTGATATTTTTATCGAGATGCTGGATGGATGCAGTTTTCCCTTATCCTGAAGTCCTTAGATAAGAACATATCTTTTATTCGTTACTAGAATTCAAAAAAAAAAAAGAAAAACAGAGCTAAATAATAATTATTACTGATGAAATGTAAGTGTTACTGTACTAAAGCAATGATGCTGGTTGTTAACGCCACTGCGACCGGCGTCGCGCGTGGTCCTTGATGAGTACGTCTTTAGTGCGAGCCGCGACGACGGAGGACGGAGGGAGAGAGGTAGTCGTAGTTCACTCGTGCTCGTATTATCAGCTTCAGAGAGAGAGATAGGCAGAAGGAACGTGACTCGTATTATCGGGCTACCTATATGATGCGGAGTTACGCTATTTTTTAACATTCGAGAACATATGGCTTAATGGTCAGACGCGCTTCAAAGGCGCCAAGGACGGATACAAATCCCGCTACGTTCAATTTTTTAAACGTTTTCTAAATAAGTACGTAGTAGTAGTAAGTTAGTTCCGTATTTGATCAGGAGAAAAAAAAAATATACGAGTACGTTACCAATCGTATTGCAGGGGCACAAAGCGCGACTGTAAAATCCTGGTTGTGGGCTTGATCCCTACTAGAGGAAATGAAATATTTAACTCTGGTGTCAAGTTCCGCCACTCAACACGCAATGCCTCCAGATTTCGGCGAAAGATGAGGAATGGAGTGTCGTAACACTAAGTCCCCTTTGCCTACACCCTGCTGTATGCGGGATACGTTTTTAATCGGTTGTAGTTTTTCGTATTCATTTCATAAAAGTTTTAAACAAAAGTATTACAAATCACAGGGATGTAATAGAAAAAAAGAATTGAGATATCACAGATTTATTATTAAAATTATAAAGTAAATATTTTGCATTGAGTAAATTCTAAAAATTCTTCCCTTGTACCTGTAAATAAAAAAGAAATATTTAGTATTGAAAGACAATTTATGTAATTAAAGGAAACTAATAAGTTTTTAGTGTTTCTCGCCGGATTGAGATTTATCGAAAATAGAAATAACGATAATCTCACCTAGACGAGATTCAATATATCCAAATTTGTTTCTCACATTAAGAACATATTAATGAGAAAAGTAACAAACAAATTTGGAGGTGTTACTAACTGACGTACTAGTTGTTTTTTGTTTATTTAATAATTTTTAAAAAATTTGACATTTTATAAAGATTTCATTTTTCTTATCTTCCTGCTCTAGGCAGACAAAGCTCAGGATTTGACATTTACACTTAGTCACACACATCTCAAATTCAGGTGAAAAGTGGTAAATATATTTTTTTGCTATGTACAGAATAAAAACAGGATGTTCAATTCATATTCACCTTTTTATTTTACTGGAGTCTTGCCAAGCATATTATATATTGCATCTCTGCATTTACCTGAAATAAAAAGGAAGTATTTAAAATCTGAATTTACACATCAAATTTACAAACATATACAGATTATTTCAGCCATCCAAGGAAGTTATAATGCGTAGTAATCATGGTTGCGCATCTCATAAAGCATGGTATCATCACTATATAAACCTTTATCAAAAAATCTTTCAACTATTCAAAATTAGTTTGTAACCTGACTATAATAATAATAATACTGAAAAATTACAAATAATTTATCAAACAATCAGAAATTTATGCAATGAGTTAAAGAAAAAATAATAATTACCTGTATTCTTTTTGACGTAAAATGAGCTTATCCAGAAAAATCTGAAAAATAAAAAATATATATGCATTTGTGCGAACATGAAGCTAAATAAGACTTGATCTAAACTACAATGGTCATCATATCCAGAACTTTATTTAATCTTAATCTGCTGTCTGGTCTAATATTCTTTAAAATGTATGAAAACAAATTTAAATGATAAATAGTATGAATACATTTAGTTGTTAAATAATATTTAATTAAACCAAGATTGACATTGTAATAAGGATCTGACAATAAAAAAATATAATTTAAGTAAATACTCACATAAACAATATTTTGTAAGGAAGTTAATTTTTAATAAAGAAAAACTATATGATTTTATATTTTTTTTTATTTAACACTACAAACTTTCTATTTAAGAATAAATACAAAAATAGAAAGTCAATAGCATATATGAAATTATCGTTTGCGACGCAGTTGTAGGGTGTTGCGTCTTATCCAGGCGGCGCGGCGTGAGCCTCCCTTGGTTTGTGAGAACCTGTGACCCTTGCCAAGACCTCGTGAGCTCTTGCCAGCTGACGTGAGACCACGCATTTCTCTGTGCTTGTGCACTGCGTTTACTATCCAGTTGATCTTAGGATCGCGACGAATGGCCTGCAATTAATGAAAACTTGTAGATTATACAGGATTTGATAGATTTTTGGGAGTTTTAATAATTAATATCAGATAATCGGTAGGTGAGTATTCAGCAAAACCTTTCAGATTGGTGCATGACATAAAAAATCATCATATTAAAATAATACAATCATAAATATTGGTAATAAATTGATTTTCCAAAAGTTATTTACCTTGTGTGAAGGATCAACTAGGATGACTTCAAAGTATTTGTATGAAGAATCTTGTGCAACCCAGTAGGAGTTGAGTACTCTCAAACCACCACAGCGACGGCCAACACGTTCCTATGATTTTAAATGAAATATAGTCAAGTTACATTGTATAAAATTGAAATAAATAAACATATTTAATGTACTTTACAAAAAATTAAAAATTCATTTATAATTAGTGATTTTTGTAGCCTGGTCTTGTCTGACTGTAAACACGATGGTCGTAGTTTTGATTCCCACACAGCCACATGAATTGTTTTCATTTCCTTGCTCTGGTAACAAGACAAAGCATGGTGTTGAATTGTGCCACTCAATACACTGTCTCGAAAATTGGGAACGGAATATCTTAATTCTAAGTTCCCTTAACCTAAACTTCTCTAATCGAGATACTGAAATAAAATTTATTATAATTACCTCGGCAATAGACTGTAAGTTACGTGTGGGTTTCAGCTGGTTGACTCCGTGGCTCTTGGGTTTGCCGTAAGTGGCACCCTTGGCAACCGGGCGCTTGCGGCCACCACGGCGAACACGGATTCTGAAGACAACATAACCTGTACGGAAAATACATAATAAGTTATAATACAAAAAGTAGATAATCCATTGGTAACGGCGTTATACTCTTATCATATGCACATAAAATGTCTGTAGCTGACCACGTGGTCTAATCAATGCAAACTAAGTTATCAAGTTACTTTATTACATACAACAGCTGTATGTAGCCTGTAACTTAAATTTATAGGTTATAAATTTATCATGGACGTGCGATTATCTCGCCTGGAAAATTATTTTACTAACCTTGCTTGGCGCGGTAGCCTAGTCTTCTAGCTTTGTCGGGTCTCGTAGGCCTAGGAGCCCGGTGCATGCGAGTTAATTGGCGGTACTGCCATACTCTAACACGCAAAAGGAAGCGCATAACATCGCTAAGCTTTTTACGATACAACTCTTGAATATATCTGTAAGCGCCCATCTTGGGAAGCCTGTGGCAGACCTAGCAACAAAATCAATACAAATTGATCAGAAGTCACATCATCGGTCTGGCCACAAAAGGGCCGCGTAAAAGCGACCCCTTGCAAACATGTTGTATGTAAGCATTCTGCAATTTGAAATAATATAATGTAAATGTTGAAAATATATAATAAGTCGGCACACACTGTAATTATTCTTTTAAATACAGTAAATTTAATTACAACTATTGAAAGATTACACTGATATTTAAAGATTTAAATTTCACATACGTCTCGCGTACTCCACAGGTAAGCCGGAAAAGAGAACTGAAATTTGTCAAGAAGCAAGACTGGGACAATTTGTTTTACATTGCCAGTATCGAAAACATAGAATATATAAAATATTTACTAATAATTATGTATAATAAAATAAAAATTAAAAGTGTTGATTAGATTTTTGGATGTACACCTAATATGAATGTTTTATTTACACTAAATAAGAATATATATTTAAAAAAACATTAAAAGTTATACCACATAATTGATGTTATAATTTTTCAGACAAATCGTAAAATAAAAATAAATTTATTGTATGATGGGGTGAATAGAAACATTTATTAACTTTAAGTTTTTATAATGCTCCCAACTTTAAATATAAAAACAATTTATATATAAGGGTATAATAGTACGGGAGCCGACGATGCTAAATCGGAATTTACTCGTGATAACAAAAAAAAAGTTATACAATACGTACTTTTTGATCAGTGGGGTGAGCGGCTGCAGATTTTCAAAAATGTAAAAAAAAAACTGTTGCATGGATATACTCGAGCGCTCGAGCGCAGATATTAATATCATCCATGTCTTACGTATTCTTAATAATGTAAGTATGTTAATCTGATTGTTTCCATGATAGAGGTAGTCGTAAGAGTGAAAAATGAAAAAAAATTGATCGAGCGCGGCAGATTTTCTAAGGGGCATGCTAAGTAAACCTGAATAGATATAATAATCTGACGATTTGGATGTGCCATTGTTAGAATGTGCAAAAACAATTTCATTATTTTGATATACTCAAGAACGTCAGATTAAGTTATATATGGTTCATCTTCATGCCCTAGACGTGCTATCTCATAATCTGAGGATTATCTGAAGAGAATATATATTAAATCATTGATCGTAATCAATAAAAAAGCTCAAGAAATAATATGTAAATAAAAGAGTATATGTTTGAAGTAGAATACTTGTATTTATAAGTGTTTTTTTTTTTAAATTATCATCTTCATCGATGAGTCAGAAAGTAAAAGATAGAGAAAGAATGAGAGAGGAATTACACGGAGATGAATATAGGCAACCTGTAGCTGCACTAAGTTTATTGATAAAAATTGACTGCTACAGATTATATATAATATTTTTCGTAACTCTTGAAATTTTTTTGTTATTCAAAATAATTTTAAAATAAAATAAGCAACACTCGAGTATGTCCAGATAACGTTTTTTTTATAAAAAAAACGTTATCTGGACATTCGCGAGTGTTGCAGCCCTTCCTTTGCAGCCCTTCCTTTTCTTTACGTCACTCTCAAATTGTCAGATTATACATGATTTAGTATGAAACTAACTCACTCTACCTTGCTTTATTTCTCTTTTTTGGTGGAAGTACTTAACTGAGTACAAGGAATCCCGAAGTCCCCGATCGGCTATTATAAGATCAGTCTTAATAATAGGAGTATCATTAAGACTGATCTTAGAATTACTATGCAATAAAATGCGTTTTTATATTCAAAGTTATAATTCATTTCTATTTCACTGTATGTGACTCTACATACGCCATTTTATGTGTTGTGAGAAAAATGTTAGGTCCTAATTAAATATTATTACGGGCAATAGTATTGAGAAGAAAAATATTTATAACAGGTCCGCGGGGGTTTATAAAGATATCCTGTGACAGGATACCTTCATAAATCACTTCTATTCTATATCCTATAAAGGAATATATGTTCCTTCCACAGGATAAAGAGTATAAATGTTCCTATGACCTGATCCTGTAAACCCGGCCGTGGCGGAGGATGGGCACAAGAAAAAATATATTGGCCATACGTATTCTGTGATAGTTAATGATTGAGATATTATTATTGTTAAGGTTATTATTAAACATAACTACAAATCTATAATGGTTGTAAAAATAACGTAAATATGTAATAGGTTTGAAACTCGAAATTCATTCTCTTACGCTTTAAATTTCTTTACCTTTTTTTCGATCTCAAATTTGTTCTTTTAAGCCACTTCTGCTCGGCAGATCTGCCAGGCCGGTCAGTGGTAGCTTTATATTTATTTCACGATTCCAAAATGCTTCGTCAAGTCAAGTCGTCAGTCAAATCTAAGAATACTTTAAATTTGAACTTGAAAATTGATACACATAGAAAATAAAAAGAGGGTAACGTTGCATAGGGGCACACGCGTGTGACTGTGTACGACAGGTTGTGGGTTCAATTCCCACTCCAAGAGATGAAATATTTAATATTTTCAGTTTCTTCGCTATGGTGTCGGGGTAAAGCGTGGCGTTGAGCCCCGCCACTCAACACGCCATGCCCCTAGGACTTATCGGTAAGTAGAACGCGGAGTGTGTCAACAATAGGCTCTCTCTGCCTATCCTGTCTACACGCGGTATTCAGCGTGAAGCTGAAAAAAGTAAATAAAAAGCCGCACTTAAATTTGTTCGATCACTAGGAATCTATGATGCTAGTGCCACAGAAATACACATGTCCGACTTACAATAATAACATAATTTTTGAATAATTAAAAAGGAAACATGTCTAATTAACATATTATGAAATCGCTTACGATTTAGTTTAGTGCAAATTATAATTAACAAATTATTATTTTATGTAGTTTAGTTTAAGAACATTTCTTAATTTTCGAATTTTGTTTTGCTTAGCACTGCGCAAGTCACAGTACGTAAAAATGGTGGACTCAAATCAGTGTTGGTGCTGAAATGAAAGCGTTCAAAATAAATTTATGTAACTCCACATTAAGTGACAACATATTTACTTGGATTATTGGTGTTCTAACGTATCTGTGATGAAAAAAGTTATGTTTCTTCAAGCACTAAAAGCTCTAAATGCAACAAAAGACGTACCTGACGATGTATTGATTGTTACAAAGAGCGTCGTTTACGTAGAATGCGGAATATAACATACATTCATATTATATGCAATGTGAAGTAAGTTTGCAAATAAAACAAAAATATTTTTATATAAAAGAAGTGTTACTCACTCAACTAAATCATCATGAATATCGTTTATAAATAACAATACGTAAATTAAATTAAGAAATATGTTATGAACATTATTTTATACATATTGAATGTACATTTATTAATTTTAATGTATATAAACTTACATATTATATTATAACTTTAAATATATCCATAGACTTCTAGTAAATAAGGCAATTGAGTTAATACAAAATGCTTAAATATAAATTTATGGATAACCTTAAGTAACAGAATATACACTTAAATCTTCAGTTCTTTTCATATATTTATACTTTTTTGGATTATCTTATGTTGATAGAGATAAAAATAAATTAATATGAATAAATATAAATATTTCTGAACGAAGATATTCGTTTATCGTGAAATCCACGGCGCCATCTTGAAAGCCTAATTGTTGTCATGTTTACGTTGTATGTGGAAGTTGAAGTTTTTAATTTGTAATTTATGAAGGTGTGCATATGTATTATATTATTATAACTTTTGTCAACTTAATGTATTAAAGTATAGTGATATAAAAATATTAAATTTTAAATGAAATTCACATTAATTTCAGGAAACTTAGAATAGGCGCCAAATTGGTTAATGTCGTTACAGTGTTTTGTTCGTGGTATTCGTGTAAAAAAGTGTGTTACAGAGTGTTTATACTTCTTTTTTTGCTTCTTTACAGGGCTAATTTGATGTAACTGATCAGATTAAGTGATTTTTCAAAATGTTTTACGCACACTTTGTGCTGGCCAAGAAGGGCCCTTTGGCCAAGATTTGGCTGGCAGCTCATTGGGACAAAAAGTTGACTAAAGCTCATGTTTTCGAGACAAATATTGAAAAATCTGTAGATGGTATTTTAAAACCTAAAGTCAAAATGGCTTTACGGACATCGGGCCATCTACTATTGGGTGTAGTGAGAATTTACTCCAGAAAAGCTAAATACCTGCTACAAGATTGTAATGAAGCATTCGTCAAAATTAAGGTACCTTCGTCACATAGGAAATTTTATTACCTTTTACAATTGTTTTAGTTTTTTGATATAGAAAAATGTTATTTCAAATAATCA
Source organism: Heliconius erato x Heliconius himera (assembly GCA_013421005.1). Classification (NCBI taxonomy): domain Eukaryota; kingdom Metazoa; phylum Arthropoda; class Insecta; order Lepidoptera; family Nymphalidae; genus Heliconius; species Heliconius erato x Heliconius himera. The sequence goes on along the minus strand of JAATLQ010038436.1, from coordinate 32,595 downwards.
TATAAGAATTTAAATATACATTTTAAATAAATATTTGGATAAATGTCAATAATACATAGAAATTAAATATAAAAGTATTATTTCCATTTCTTATAGTTGGCTTTTCGGCCAGGCATGGTGGATTTACCAGAAGAACATAGAGAGGCTGCATTAAATGCTATTACATTACCTGAAGTATTTCATGATTTTGACAGTGCTATGCCAGAATTAAAGTAAGTATGCATAATTTAACTATAATAACTATATTTAATTAGAGACAAGAGACAATTTTTATACAATTCTATTTACCCTTTCATTCATTATCTTTCGTTGATTAATTATTTCACAAAATGTTGTGTACATTTTATCTTCATTTTACTTCCACAAGTTTTTTTATACATAAATTTAAAATAATATACTTTTGAATAGGCATAATTCATGCCCTCTTCATAGAAAAATACTATTGTACATAGTATTTGAAAGACAAATAACTAATAAACATTTTATTCCCAATCTCTTAGAACTGGATTTTTTTAGTAAATGTAAAAATTTAAAGTATCACATTCTCAAGATTGAAATCAAGGCAATGACGACAATGTGTATGAATTAGTTGATTGGTATATGAATTCATTAATTAATTTTTGGTAATTATTCCAATCAATTAAAGTGGAACTTTTTTGTCTATCATTCTAAACTTTTGTAACATGCTAATCATGCCTTAGGTTCTTTTTTGTCAATCAAATATTTTTGAAAAAAGATCCTAAGGCATGATTAGAATCTGAACACTAATGTGAATATAAGAAAGATAGAATCTATCGGAATGACATATTGACTGTATGTATGTATATTGTGAGTCAATTCTGAAGGTAACCCTTCAGAAATAATTCTGGGCTTTTGAGATCTTTATATTTTTAGTTGCTTCAAATAATTAAAAATAATGTGAAATATGAACATCAGTAATAATTAAAACATTTAGGATGTTAAGAATAGGAATAAATCAAAACAAATTTTAATATTACAAATACCATTAAAGTTTTATTTGTTTAGCTTTATATGCCACATATAACAGGGTACACAGAGAGAACTTAGTGTTAATATATTCATTTCCCATGTGCTGCTCAACTTTAGATACATTAATACTTATTTAGAAAACATAAAAATTTGAATGTAGTGGGACTCGAATCAGTGCTTGTATTTGGTTGGTCAGCCCTGGTCAGTTTCCAGGCGGTGCCAGTTTGAATTAAATTATAAAAATGAAAATTTTTATATGTTTTCTAAATAAGTATTTTTCTTTCCTAAGTGTGGATTAACACTTTAAAAATTTTAAAAATATTTGGACACATTGCATATTGAGTGGTGAGTTGAGTAGGACATGAAAATAATCCATTCCCATTAGTAGGATTTAAATTCACACCCATCATTTTTACAGTCAGATGGGTGTTCTGCTGTGCCACAACAGTCTCAATGATTATAACAAAACTTTGTATTTTTTAATAGTGAAGTAGATATTGAAGCCCAGTTCTCACTCAATCAGTCAAGAGCTGAAGAAATAACAATGCGTGAAGACTATGGCTCTTTGAACTTAGTTACTCATGATGATGGATTTGGAGACATGGGCTTTGATACAGATAACCCAGATATTATGCGAGAGGCTATTGGAAATGAGGGTGGATTAGAACAGGTGGGTCTGGTTTTTTTATATACCCTGTGCACCCATTTAATTTGTCTACAACCCAAACCCAAAATAGGGCAAAGTTATTTATATGTAAATATTTTCAATATTTATATTTATTTAAACCAGATGCTCATAGAGTATCATAGAGGTGCTTAACATAATAAACAATACAATTAATATGGTTGTATAATATAATATGTTCTCTTTGGATACAAAAAAAATAATAAAGAAAAAAACTCCTTAGACTTATTGTAAATAAAAATAATAGTAAATAATAAAGTGAGATATACTTTAAAATTAAAGAAATACCTTCCAAATTGGATTTTTTTTGTTTTCAATTCAATACAAAAAGTATGTCAGGTTAAAATTTATTGTAATGTTTTTTTGCTCTTTTAAGATATCCTAAAAAAATAAATTTTACAGTTTTACTCATTTCAGTTAAATAACATTATATATTACAGAGTAATCTTCTATTTGCGGATGGTTCATCTATAGAGTTGGCTAAAGATGCAGTAGCAAGTACTAGTGCCGCAGGGGTACCTGTATTGACTGCACCATCTCATGAGCCTCGTATGGAAGCAGCACCTCATGGACCAATGGATGATGGATTTGGTGGCACCATAGGAGATGTGGAGGATTTTGGACGTTAGTAATGTGTCATTGTCATGTACATATGTATGAGGCCAGACATAGCGCAGAGGCACAAAGCGTGACTGCAAAATCGACTGATTGTAGGTTCGATGGGAATCTCTAGGACAGCAAATATTATATTTTTATATATTTTCATTTCTTCGCTCTGGTGTCGAAACAAGGCGCGGGGTTGAATTCCGCCACTTAACACGCAATGCCTCCAGATTTCGGCGGAAAGTGGGAAATGGAGTGTCTTAACACTAGGTTCCCTCTGCCTACTCTGTTGTATGCAGGATACAGTGTGAAACTGATATGATATGATGTATGTATGAATGCGATAGAGTATTTTTTTATCCGTTTCCTACTAATATTATAACTGTGAAAATTTGTGACGATGGATGTTTGTTTCACTTTAACTCAAAAAGTACTGAACTATGTACTTTTTACAACAGAATAATAAATAGGTTACAATTAAATTACATTTAAATTAAAGTCAGTATATTTTTGATAAAATTGTGAATTTGAAACTTCTTCTTTAAAGTATATTATTTCTATTTTTACTTCTGCCTATTTTTCACAGTATGTATGTATGAATTTGATACTAAAATTGTAGATTATCTTAACCATTGTTTATTATTATTAATGATGCATGGAATTTTATTATTAAATTTGTATATACAGATGCGGGAGGTCTATTTGAGGGTGATTTATTCGGTGACGTTACGGCTGGAAGCTCCACAGGCGGAGCTGGTACTGGCATGCCTGGTACCTCTGCACAACCACAATCATTACAGGTTCAATATATATGTTATTCTTTTATATCACATTACATATTTTTTTAAAGTCACCTTTGATGTTATAGAAAATGTGTTGTTGCTATCTAGCAATATTGCACTTCATATGATTATCATCAGCTCAGCTATGTTGCGCAGGCGGAGATCGAGGCGGCGGGCGGCAGCGCGCGCGCGGCGGAGGCGGCGGCGGACGCGGACTCGGACGACGACATGCCGCCCTACGACGCGCCGCCCTCGCCCGCCTCGCCGCCCGGCGCGCCCTCGCCCGCGCACAGGTCAGGCGCCGATTAAATACTTATGTATCATATCATTTTTTCCAAATATTTTTATCTTAATCGACCCTAGGTCATGAGACTAAGTTACGTAGCTCAATAATACCGGCCTAGAATAGGATCATCCTAGTACTGGTGGTGTCGTAAGAGGCGACTAAAGTACGTGTGGTAAAGTCACGTCGCCAGCAATGGCAACACGCATGGGCAGACTCCAACAGATCATTACCACTCCCGGCATTTAAAACCGGCGTGAAGTAGTGGCTTTATGCCACTGCGTTTCGCATCAGGTAATGCCGGGCTTCGGCGCCCAACCCACCTTAAAGGCCGGCAACGCACCTGTAGCTCCTCTGGTGTTGCACGGGGCCGTGGGCGGCGGTGATCACTTACCATCAGGTGACCCGCACGCTCGTTTGCCTTGTCCTTTTCCATAAAAAAAATAAATGTATTTTTAAATGCTAAATATTTTTTTATTTCTTTAAAATTAATTTTAAAAAATAATCTTTCCAGTTGGGGAGGTTCCCCCCCGCACGGGAGCGAGACGCCTCGCGACGACGCAGGACTGATGCCGCCTCCTGCCGCGCCGCGACCGCCGTCTGTTAGGCCTATGGTACTATTTAATATACTGTATTTTATATAGAAAATGTAGGTATTTTAAGACTGTAAACACGAAAGGTTGCCAATTCGATTCCCACTCACAGAAATGAGATATTCAATATTCTCACTTCCTCGCTCTGGTAAGGAGGTGAAGCGTGGCGCTGAGTTCCACCACCCAACACGGAATACCTCGAGAATTCAGCAGAAAGTGGGAAACGAAACCGAATTTGGCATGGCAGCGTGGTGGAACTCAACGTCGAGCTTTTCCCTTGGTGCCACAGCAAAGAAATGAAAATATTAAGAAATAATAATTTATTCCCTCGAATGGGGATCGAACCCGCAACCGTCGCTTTACAGTCAGAGCCACCTGAATAAGATAAATGAAAAAGAAAATTAATACCGATTATCTTATTTAACAGGAAGTAGATGACCAATTACCGGAAGAACCACAGCCAGCCGAGGAGCCCACTACTCCAGCACCCGCAATAGATTCAACTACATTATTACAAAATGATGAAGAATCCTTTGCTTTGGCACCTGTCGATGCTACTGTTCTTAAAGGTACAATTTTTTTTAATATTATTTTCAATTAGTGTTGGTTCTTAACTTTTAGGATATAGGGGAAAACATAAAATTATTGGCACTTTAAGTCTGTAAAAGAAATATTGTCTATGGAAATTGTACGCCTTTTTAAATAAAGATAATAGTGAAAGGTTACAGTGGAGATAGTTTTTATTTGGCTGAAAACAGATATTTTATTCCAATTTTATACATCATATTTAATTATTATAGTATTTCAATAACACTATCATTTTAAAGGTATTGAAAACTTAAGTTTCAGCCGATTCCATAAAAAATATTTTTTACAGCAATTTTGTCCAACAATAATGCTTTATATTAATAAAAATTTTTAATTTTGAACCGATTGTAAAAAATGAAACACTAAAATACTTAAATTAGTTTAACCGTTTCTAAGGTTAGCGTCCAGATCTGAAGCTATATGTGGCGTACAAACGTACGACTGTAAACATGATAGATATATTGATAGATTGTGGATTCGATTCCCACTTGAACAAATGAAATATTTAATACTTCCTTTTCCTCACTCTGGTGACAAGGTTACGTTATTGGAGGGTACGTATGAGGGTATGTTATTGGTAAATGCGCATATCACACTGAACAACTTTATTTGTTATGGTTTAGGTGACAATGAATTGTTTAATAATAAAATAAAGAATTTATAATTTAGCTTCAAACTCTATTATACCCAGGCATAACAAAAACAAAACGAAAACGTAAGCTAATAGTAGACGAGGTGAAGAACATATCGGGCGAGGAGATGAAGAACCAGCTGAGTAACACATCGGACATCGTGACCACGCTGGACCTGGCGCCGCCCACGCGCCGCCTCATGCACTGGAAGGAGACGGGCGGCGTTGAGAAGTTGTTCACGTTGCCCGCCAAGCCCATACCCTCCAGGGTCTTGTTCAAGGTGCGTGTTCAAGGCAGAAGATACCTTGGAAACTAGTGTTAAGACACTCCGTTCTCATTAAGACATAAGTTCCTCATTTTCCTCAACCTCACCAATGTTACATTGCATGGAGAACACACAATGATAATGTTACATTTTTAAGAAGAGCTTGGTGTGACAGTTCAATATCGACTTCACGGTTTATCCCGCAAGTAGCAGAGAGAGGCTAATGTCTCAACACTTTACTATTGTCGTTTCCAGAAGTACCAGCGCAACATGACGCTGCGCACGGAGGCGGAGGAGGGCGAGGCGGCGCGCTCGCCCGACCCCGAGCCGCCCGTCGCGCGCCGCGCCGCCCGCAAGCGGCGCCACGACGAGGTGCGTATATGTATATATTTCTAGGTCATTCCTAAGATGTGTGTGTTTTATACTATATCTTGCCTATGGCAGGATTTATAGAAGAAACTTTTCATTTTCGGAACATTGCGTGTTTGTGGCGGTACTCAAGGCCACGCTTTGTCAGAGCAACGAAATTAAACTAAATCATTCCTCGAGTTTGAATCGCACATACTTCAAATATTTCTTTAAAACTTAGAAATCTATTTTATAACATAATCAGAATTCAAAATTTAAAATTAAACTTGTTTATATTTAAAATTACAATTCATATTTATAAATTGGTATATGGTTAATATGAATATTAACAAAATATATTATGTTAAAAATGAGCTGAAAGGAGGGTGTGAAAATTATGGTTTAAGCCTGAATGTGAATAAGACACAGCTTTTGGTCTCTTTAATGAAGATAGGACGGAATGCAAGATTAGTATAAATTTCAAGATATTACAAGTGAATGAAGTAGTATATTTGGGAAGTATGTTCAGTAGATATGGAAGATACGAGATGGATGTGGAAAGGAGTATCGCTGCCGGTAACAGGGTTAACGGAGCCTTAGCTGCATTGATAAGACGGCAAAACATCAGCACAGCTGCGCGTTTGGCCGTACACAATGCAGAGTTGGTACCGACGCCGTTATACGGCAGCGAAACGTGGGTATTACAGAAAAAGAATGAAAGAAGAATGAGAGCTGTGGAGATGCAATCTCTTCGTAGGATATGCGGAGTTAGCTTAGTTGATCGAAGATAGAATCCGCAATGAAGAGATACACAGAATGGCAGATACTAGCGAGGATGTCATAATGAAAATGAAGAAGAACGTGCTAAACTGGTTTGGGCACATCGAACGAATGAGTGATGAAAGAATGGAAAAAAAGATTTATGATGGAAAAGGGCATTCCCTTTTCCATCATAAATCTTTTTTTCCATTATATTCTTATTTTTGTAAGAAAGAGAGAGGGCGAACTTAGTTGACTTTCGAAAACACAGTATCAAAGATACTGGCGAAAGATCACGTAAAAAAAAGTATAAGGAC
>JAATLQ010038436.1:0-25650 GCA_013421005.1 Heliconius erato x Heliconius himera | reverse complement strand
TTATACAAGTACATATATATTTCATTTTGTTTCACTTTCACTAAAATATCATTATGTCTAAGAGCAAACTTTATAATACACAGCTTTTGATTAATGTTCAATGTTCTACTAATTTCATTCCATTAAAACAATGTCTAATATTTCTATATACTTTCTTCATAATAATGGTGTTTCATTCTAAATTCATCTGTGCTTATTAATATGTGTATAATAATAATGGGGACAGAGCTTATAGTGTATTTTTATTCAATATTTATTGCAAACAATAAATATTATACAAACTATTTATATAAAACGAAATTTTCAATTTATTTCTAATTACATTAAAATGAAATTATTTCATATGAAATTAAATAAACAATACACTATGAGCCGCGCCCCCCTCCCCCACTAACCTCCTCACTGCCCCGCACCGCGCACGCACAGAGCCGGAGCGCGCGCCCACGCCCTACCGCTCGCCGCGACACGACGACGTGGAGCCGCCCACCACGCCAGGTGGGTACCTGCACCTACACATTTTATATATACATACATGTACATATATTACATAGAAATGACAGTATTGTTAATCATATAGGAACCTGCCACCGACTCAGAAGGCAGATTCAGTCAGAAAATCTACAGTTGGTCTTTAAATAATATCATTTCTCAATAGTGATAGATTCCCGTAGGACTGACAAGATATTAGATATTAAAAGTGGCTAACGTTTTTTAAAAAAAAAAAAACATATGGTCTATATGTTTCTGAATTATTCACAACACTGATTATCTATACTGCTCTTGGGGTGGTCTTTACAACGTCACCGGGCGGAGAGGGGTAAAGTAGCTCACCCCTGAAGAGACGCGATTGACACAATATCGTTGCTGTTATAGTCTTTTTCACCTCTTTTTTGTTTTTTTTTTATTTCAAGTTTTTTTTACACAACTGACATTTGTAACTTGATATTTTAAAAGTATATGGCCTAATTGAATAAACAATATTTTGACTTTGATCACTGGTTAATAAAGTTTAGATTCCTGAATTAGCAAGAACGGCACTTCAATATCTATCACTTTTGAGATGATATACATACTTCAAAAAAATCTTTACAAAAAAAGGATTAATTTAAATACATACAATACATCAACACTTATTATACATAACATGCCCATGTTACTTAAATTGATTTTTTTTACTGAAATTTTAAAATGATTCTGTAAAGTTATTTCACACAAACGCTTTATGCACTCATAATCATTGTTGTTCCTTTTTCAACATACCTTTTCATCATTGGTATTGGTATGGGATTGGTAATGGATTTGATTTGTCATAATTATTTATCTTCATTTAAATGGACCTTTAATAAAAGTTAAGAAACGAAAAATCTAATTGAACCGGTATCTAAAATAGCCAAAAACATAGCTACATCATTTAAAGGGAAAGGGAAGAACCATATTTAAACATTATTTTCTAATTTCACTAGAAAAATAAATAGTGTTAAACTATCAAATATTATAATCGACATAATATTAACTAGCTTTTTATTATTATTCAATCGTATATAAAAAGAGCAAGAAAGTATCATTAACATATAATATACAATAATACAGGTATGCTAAGTTCCCTTGGAGCTCCACTTACACCAGGAGTTTTGGGGCCTCTAACTCCCGGTACATTGTTGCAAGGTGGACTCACGCCGGGCAGTTTACAACATGGTGCTATGACACCAGGTGAGTCAAGATAAAAAAAAATATTAATTTAGTTTTTGTACAAACAGCACAGCGTCCATTATTCGAACTAATGTGCCAACTCGCGCATTCTTGTAGACCATACAAAAGATATAATAATGCTTGTAAACATGGTTTTAAAAATGTATGATTTAGACAACATAGTTTAACGACGACGACGACGTCGCCAACACCCGAAATTCCTAATTATTTCAGATAATTGACGCTCTCCTGCACTTTTATCTATGTATATGGTCTATACTGCAAAGCTATGTATGATCGTCTACAGATTAACAACAATAACTTAGGACATGTCCTTTTTTAAGACTATTTTTATTTAATTTCTGTAAATTGCTCTCCTTACAAGATATTTTCAAAAGATCGATATAAAATGCAAATTTTTGCGTTAACAAAATGTTGTTGAGCACATTATTTATGCTTTAGTGTATGTCTCTATATTGTATGTAATTACTTTTTTTTTATTAGGTGGTCTTACTCCTGGAGGATTACAGCACGGTGATCAACCCGAACTAGGTCTGGTTGGTCCACTACATGGAGGTAATCTCATCTCTCTCTCTCTCTTTCTCTCAATACATATAAAATATTAGTATGTAAATACATGCAAAACAATATTGAAAATTTTTCTTTTTTTCGTTTTTAATGTACTACATAAAATATCACTAATCTAGTATTATTAAATACCAGAGCATGCTGGATTATTGACATGGACAGATTACTATTAGATTGTTGATAATAAGTAAAGAATTTTATAAAAGAAAAAAATATTTTAAGTTTATAACATGTTCTTGTACTGTATAGTCATTATTCCTATTTTGTTCTACAGGAATGACGCCTGGTGGCATGACGCCAGGTGGCATGACACCGGGAGGTATGACGCCAGGCGGAATGACGCCTGGTGGCATGACGCCAGGCGGTATGACGCCAGGTGGTATGACGCCGGGAGGTATGACGCCAGGACTTGGTCTTGACGGTGGTATGACGCCAGCGGGTCTCCATCATGGTACTATGACGCCTGGTAAGTTATACATTTTTTTTTTGCTTTTTGTTGCATTTATTTAAGTATGAGACCAGAGCGCATGGCCAAAAGCGTGTGATTGTAAACGTGTCGGTTGTGGGTTCGATTCCTTCCCGAGGACATAAAATATATCATATTTTAATTTCTTCGTTCTGGTGTTGAAGCAAAAACGAGGCATTGAGTTCCTTTACTTATCACGCAATACCTCCGAAATTCGATATAAAGTGGGCAGCGGAGTGTCTCAGCACTAGACTAACTTGCTACATGCGGAGTACAACGTGAGCCGTATAATTAAAAATAAAAGTAAACAATTATTTTGATGAGTGTTTTATATGCAACTAAACTTCTAAAAAAATATACAATTATAATTAATAAATATTTTTTTTATTTCACAGGTGGTCTCGACCACGGTGGCATGACACCAGCGGGTCTTCAACACGGAGGCATGACACCGGCAGGTCTCCAACACGGTGGCCTTACACCTGGTGGCCTGCAACACGGCGGAATGACGCCTGCGGGGTTACAACATGGCGGTATGACACCTTCTGGTTAGTATGTTTTGTTTATGAGTTATATGAGATATTTATTATTCATAATTCTTTGTTGTTTGGTTAGAATTGAATTAATATTTTAGCTAAAATAATAAGAAAAAATAGTGCCTTTGTGTACTTTTATTTTTTTGAGGATGAGAAAGTCTATATATAGAGTCCGTCATAAACGCGACGGTTGTTGATTTTTTTTGGATATAACAGCTTATAGTGTGTAATTTGAACGTATACTTTTTGAGAAAATGTAAATTTAAAATAATTCAACGCTCCGATTACGGCCACAAACGTATTATTACAACGATTTTGTTGTCTTTGCACTTTTTTAAAATTATTGAATGTATAAATTATATTGATTATATAATTTACATTGATTGTGTTATGGCAAATGCAGCATAATTAAATAATTACGAATGGGCCGCTAGTATTATACTAAAACGCACAATATGCGACGAGCAGGTCTCCAACACGGCGCGCTCCTCCAGCACAACATGGAGCTGCCCATGATGCCGCAGATGGGCGGGGAGCACCCGTTCCTCACGCAGGCGCACACGCACACGCACGCGCACGCGCACACGCACGACCTCAACACGGGCCCCATGGAGCCGCTGCCCATGCCGCTTGAACATGGGGATTATCAGGTTGGTTTATTTTTAAAGATGTCTCCAACACGACGTGGGGCTCCCCATGATGCCTCAAATGGATGGGAGCATCTGTTAAAACAACTGTATCTCAGCTCGAGACATGCATGGTCAGAATACATGACTAAAAAAAATCCATGTCTAAAGATAACTTTTTTAGATTTTATCTAATAACTAAAGTGTTCTTATTTAAACATTTTTTTATTTGTATTTCAGAATGGTATGCAAATGACAAACTTAGGATATGATGATCAACACGGTCATCACAGTCCGCAGCACGATTATGATTTACCTCTCAGTGTTGAAAATGTAAGTTTTATTATAATATTTATTATCTGTTGCAGTTATTGGTATAAATTAATTTGTGAAGTAGAAAAAGTATAAGATTAAAGAGACTTGGCGAAATCATTACAAATGTTTGATATTTCAATGTGATAAAATCCTTAGAGGTATTGAAAAGGATTTGAGGCCAGTCGTGGTGCAGAGTGGTTGCAAAGTGTGACTGTAAACGAGACAGGTTGTGGGTTTGATACGGATTCGAGGAAAAAAAAATTAAGATTTCCATTTTCGTCGCTTTGGTGTCTAGGATTCGGCGGAAAATATGGAACAGAGTGTCTTAACACTAGGTTTTCCTATGTACCCTGCTGTATGCTGTATCCAACAGCGTGATGGGCCAATTCTTGTGTACAATTAAAAACCTTTTTTTTACATAATATAAGTAAGTACGTGTGAAGCAAAAAAGTAATACTAATATACAAATATAAAATGGATGTTCCCCGTAGCCCGAGGAGCCGCTGAGCGAGGTGCGCGAGGCGGGCGAGACGGAGGAGCAGTACGAGGAGCGCGTGCTGAACCGGCGCGCCGCGCAGCTGTTCACGGCCATGCGCCCCAAGCTGGCCGCCCACCGCGTGCTGGACTTCGCCGACCTGGCGCCGCGCCACAACAACCGCAAGCAGGTACGCAACGGTGCGGTAGTTGTGAGGTTACTCCCACTCGGGAGGACTGATTTCCTCGATTTCATATGAAGACAATGCGAAGCGTTGAGCAGCACTAATCAAAACGCAATCTCGAAAATTTGAGGCGGAAAGTGAAGAGTATAGTGTCTTAACGACTCCAACTTCCACCCTCCTGTCTATCCTACTACATGCCCGATACAGTGTGGAACTAAATAAAATATTTAAATAAATATAAATTTTCAATAAAGAAAAATAAAAAGTTTTATTATTATATATAATATTTAAATAATATATATTAATAAAATGTCCTTATGTTTATGTATCACAGGTGGCACAAAAGTTCTACAGTTTACTAGTTCTCAAAAAGCATCAAATGCTGAAACTGGAGCAGCACGAAACCTACGGACCTATTACAATTTCAAAGGGGGCTCAGTTCGAGACGGAAGCGATATAATTAATATAGTTATATTTATACAAAGAAACAAATATCAATTAGATATAAAAGAGGGTACTTTAATATAATTCGGTGATGAGTAGTTTCCTTTGATAGATTGAGCCAAAAATATTGTAAGTATTCGAATTCGTAGACACTTGTTACGGACCAAAATATTAACATGATGATCTCACACATCGGATGACAAAAATATTGTAAGGCTAAGTCTGTTTCTATTTTTGTATATAATAATGTATACATTGTTAAAATTACATATAATTAAAAAACAGTATTTATATGTATGTAATTTTAAATCTGTATCCTTAATTCATATAAATATAAGATATAATATATCGTTTTCTCTATATTATAACTTTACTATTCTCTTGTATGGAGGTACAAAATTTTATAATCTTAATGTTATGTTTTCTTCCTAATACATGACTAATATATCAATTCTAATGATAAAAAACATTTTAGACTGATTTATTAAATAAAACAAACGATAATTGTGTTGAATTTTAAATCGGCTCAAGGAAATAAAAAACATTTCACATTTTAAACTTTTTAAATTCTTAACTTTTCAATAAAGTGTCTATGGATTCGAAAGAGTGAGTCTATTATAGCGATTGTACGGAACGATGTAGAGAAATGCCTTAATTTGTTTTGCTCTAGGCTAAGTGAAATTATTGTATGTTTACATTGTTTGATAGCTTCCACATTTACACACCTAGTGCTAATTTGTTATGCCGTTTTACATTTTAGAGTTGAGGGTGATCTGGGATTTTTTTCTCAATTAATTTGTCATTACGAATGTTTAATATATTTATGATTTTTCTGGTTTTTTTTTTATTAAAGCTGACAATTTGGTTAGTTATGATGTACGAATATATGTACTTTTATCTTTTGTCTTCTATATTTCAAATGATATTGTATAGGTCACCCTCACTCTTTAGTAGTACAATGTTTATTATGCTCCTGCATATGTAGAGTCCGCTCGTCGATCTGTTTGTTATACACAACATTGATTATTATATAACAATTTTTTTTTTGAGTTTTATATTTTTTTGTTCACACACGTTGCACGTTTTTGTGTAGGTCAAAACTAAGAAAATCAAAATATTTTTAGAAATTAAGAAGTTTCTCGTGTATAGTTTGTCACTAATTGACTGCCTTGAACACTGAAGTTAAATATTCTTAACTTTTGGGAATTGCTCATTTTTTTTATTACCCTGTTACCTTTCGGTAAGTAAATAATGAAAAGTAAGAAAAATCCTAAAATCAAGTCTCCGCAGACTCGTCTACAATTAACTTCAAGGCGGCCACGACGCGTTGTATATGTACCGAGTGTATATGATAAGTTCTTTGATTTTCACGATTATTACCCAAATTAAATTAAACTATCATAACCGGATTAATCGCGTATAATATTATAAAAAAAGTTTAATTTAAAACGTACTGTATATATGTTTTTGTATAATTATATGTTGTGTCTAACAACGATCGTCGTTCCAAACGTGTTACGGAAAATCTATCTGCCTTACATTTTGTTGTTGTTAGTATTATAATGTTAATGAGCGTCTCTATGTAAATTATTATATGTAAGATATATTTTGATACCGAACTGTCGGACACTTAGTGGTAATGTTCTGTTCAAATCATCATTTTGATTTATATAAAAAATTGTAGAAATGGTCGATCACAAATGCTTCATATAAAATATGTTTAATTTATTAGATTAGGTAATTTAAAAGCAGGGATGTTGTGGAACTTTTTAACCGTAGTCGAATCCAATATGAAAATGTCGGAGACTTGCTATAATCTATATATATATATATATATATATATATATATATATATATATATATATATATATATATATATATATATATATATATATATATATATATATATATATATGTATATATTGCTATAATCTATATATATATATATATATAAAAGGACATGTACCTGACTGACTGAGGTAAGAGCCGGAACCGCTGTGCGTAGAAACGTGAAATTTGAATTTCAGACTCTTAACAATATTTCATTGAACACGTGTTTCATGGTTTTTTAGAATTCACCCCTTAAGGGTGCAAATAAGCGGGCGAAGCTGCGCGCGCCCACTTGTATGATATATATTTTGATATTGCTTGCCCCAGCTGCAAAACTTTTGTTCCAAAAAGATGAATAATAAATATCACATTGGTAAATTTCCTAAAAAATTGTCACTTAAATTACTCGAAATTAACGAATATTCCGGGTGTCCAGATCCGGAATCCGTAACATCCCTGCTTCAAAGTTCTATAATATTCTCAAATTTAAAAGAAAAATTAAATAATTTAATATATTTTTAAAAAAATCACGTTTTTAGTCGGCCATCTTTTAGAAAAAAAAGTGAAATTTGAAAAATTATGTACGAGTACAAGTAGTCGTAAGCATAGACGTAGCTAGAATCATTTATATGGGTCTTGGGAGTCTTTGAAATTGGTAATATATAGTTGTAATTTATTATTTATCACAGACATACTTCATTCACTTAAGTTAAAATATCATTTGTATTTATTTTAAATTTAAATGTAATATGGAGAAAATTATATTTTTATTTTAGCTTCACGCTGTAGTAATAGCCTACTTTAGGCAGACCTTCTGCCTAAAGTAGTTTAGTGTTAAGACACTGCTTTCCCCAATTTTAAATTTGCGCGCGCGTTGGGCATTGAGTTGCGGAACTCAACGCCGCGCTTTCTCTTAGTAGTAGCAAAGAAACCACAACCATCATGTTTAATCGGACACAGTGCCGCTGGGATACAACGGCCACAGAATCAAAATTATTTTATAGATATTATAAGATTTTTATTTAAATAGACCTCTTTTTACTAGCTACGCCTATGACATGTAAGTGATACTGAGAAACACCAAATCATGCGATGTTTATTACGAGATTCAAATATATTTACATGTTTATACAAATGTGTGCGTGGCGCGTGTGTGCGTGTGCGTGCGGGGGGCGGCTGCGGTGTAGTGTACCTCACACTGTTCAGTGGTACATTTCGGTTTCTATATTGCGTTTGTTCGATGCTTTACTACATATTTATATTAAGCTACAGACGGACTGACAACAATTTGTTCGATATGAGTTTAATTTAATCTTTTTAGTGATTAGACTATAATAATGTAAATTAAATTTTAGATTTTTTTAAAGCATCGAATACCCGCATGCGTTTTTTTTGTTTGAACCCAAATTGAATGCATTCCGTTTCAAGATTGTATTCACTTTGGTATATAAAATCTCGAAATGATGTAAAATTCTAAGCATTAAGAATGCCTGGACCTGTTTATTAAGTAAGTTAGAAGATTTTTTTTGTAAAAGTATTTAAGTGAATACCTTCGCTGGGTTTACTTAGTGTTGTCGCGCGGGAGTATTCTCTTAGATACAATCCAGTAAATATTTGCAATAAATTTGTTGATATAAATATGGAGTTTTTATATAATCTTTTTTGTTTTTTATTATCACCTGTTTTTCTTTTTTTTGTAATACTAAATGTGTTATGAGTTTAAATTTAACACAATAACAGCTGGTGACAAACATTAAATAATGTAACAAGACGTTTGATTTGAGGCACTCTGCTCTACTCTAGTCTACCCTCGACCACGGACTACTGCTGTGTTCGAAACTTCGGTTTTCCAAAAATTTATACTAATTAAATATACGGGATTAATTCAGTTATATGTAATAGTTAAATTTAAAATTAAATAATGTATTTCTTGATCGTGTCATTATAAACATAAAATCTCTAAAATCCACAGATCACGAATAAGTAATGATATTTTAAATGTCTATGTTATATTAAAAAAATATAAAACTATAAAACATTTAATAAAACTTATAAGACATTTGTTGAAGTTCTTGTTTCACTTTAGACAATAATATAAAGCTTGTTAGAGGATCTCTCTTAGTAATCATAAAAATACAAAATATATATTTTTTTAAATAGAGTTCTTACTTAAGTGATAAAGGTCATAGTAATAAAATGCTTACTGCTCAAACGAGCATTGGCTACACTTTTATCAGACCATATAAAATGTTTTTTTTAATATAATTTTCCCCCGTGGTGGATTTACACCTAGAACACATTGTATTCTCATTTAATATATTTTTTTAGCTCCAGGTTCCCGTGTAGGCAGAGGAGAACCTGGAAACCTAATGTTAAAACACTTTGTTCCCATTAAGACAGTTCCGTTCCACTTTCCGCCTTTCCTTCGCCTTCTGGAGGAATTGCGTGTTGAGTGGCGGATCTCAACGTCGCGTTTTGTCTTGTAATAGAACGAGGAAACCAATATGTTAAATATTCCATTTCCTTGGGTGAGTATCGAACCGACAACCTGTCGCGTTAGCCATACGCTTGTGCCCCTTCGCCACGTCTGGCTTTGTGACTACATATAATATGGGTTCAATGGTGATTTTTTTAGTTCATCCACCAAACTAAGGAATCTAAGATTACATTAGGTTGACAAACCACGCCCAGTCAAATAATAAAACTAGTTTTATTGTACACTTCCTCATACGCACTACGATGCCAAATACTTCAGACGTTGCAGTACTTTATTTTATAGGGTTAGCAAAAAAGTTATTTTTCTTATTCTTTAGACCAGGTAAACTATTTTAAAGTCAACGGTGCTTATAAATCTAGGATGTTAGGATGGATGTTAACATCATCTATCGGTTTATATTTAAATTTAAATGTATTTTTCCTAAGCGGAATGGTTAGTGTGCCTCCAAATCATCAAATAACATCAATAATTAAACAAAGGGGGGAGCGGAGGGTCCTGATAATGGGCTCCCTCTGCCTAACCCGCGATATACAGGAAAGGTGAATAAAGCATTAATCATTAAAAAAAATCAGCTTCACGCTGTATCTCGCACACAGCAGGGTAGGCAGAGGGAACCTAGTCTTAAGACACTCCGTTCTCCACTTTCTGCCGGATTCTGGAGGCATTGCGTGTTGAGTGGCAGAATTCAACGCCGCGCTTGGCTCAACACCAAAGCGAAGAAATGGAAATATAAATTTAAGTAAATATTTCATTTCGAGTGGGGATCGAACCCTCAACCAGTCGGTCTTACAGTGACACTTTGTGCCCCTGCGCCTTGACTGGCCTCAAAGCTCTGAATAAAGCATTAATCATATTTCCCATTTAAAAACCAGAAATTTTAGAAATACTTTGAACGGGTAAAATCCAATCGATATATCGGATACACGGCCTAGGGGGATGTCCTCGCTCCGTGGCTCTCCGTGTAGGCGGTGGGAGTAAATCCATAGTCACCGCCGCGTCGCAGCCCGCACGCCCGACATGCGCATAACTGGGTTTTTTGACCTTTTCAAGAGTGTTACGTAAACGCATTCGCACACGCGGTGCATGGTAACGATAAACGATGTACGTCGTTGTCTAAAGTATTTTGTTAATTTTTTTTTTCGTTTTCACGCTGCATCTCGTATATAGCGGGGTAGGCATAGGAAACCTAATGTGTAGACACTCCGTTCCACATATTCTGCCGAATTTTTAGAGACGACTGTACATTGAATGGGCTGGTTGGTGGAGAGCTTAACGCCTTCATTCCCCCGAGCGGGAGTCGAAGCCACAACCGTCGCGTTATATATAATTTATTTCTTCACTGTGATGACAAAGCAAAGCGCGGCAAAAGCAAAATTCGGCAGAAAGTGGAGAACGAAGTGTTTAACACTCAGGTTCCCATTGCCTATCATGTTACAAGCGGGATACAACGTGAAGCTAAAAAATAATGCTATAAAACAAGTCAAATTTAGACTTGGTTTTGTCATAAATAGGTCTAATCAGGTGACCTGTTTGCAAGACGTCGATAAAGGCATCTTTGAAACCTGCATAGGCTGCCAAGTTGTTGAGACAGTACAACTCATTGAGACAATGTTACGTAAAGAATAAACTTCTTATACATATATACAAACTATAAATGAATAAGTATTATGTAAAAGAAAATGAATATTTGTCTAAGTTTCATTGTCTTTGTAAATAAAATAAATCAGCTTCACGCTGTATCCCGCACACGGCAGGTAGGCAGAGGGAACCTAGTGTTGAGACACTCCCCACTTTCCGCCGAAATCTGGAGGCATTGCCTCGACGCCAGAGCAAAGAAAAGAAATATAAATAAATATTTCATTTCCTCGAGGGTGATTGAACCCACAACCAGTCGATTTTACAGTCCCACTTTGCGCCTTTGCACCACGACTGGCCTCATGGTCTTCTCTTTGTGGCATCCCCAATTAATTATTCATCACTATAATTATATTAATCTTCATTTCTCCGCCTTTACAGCTAGCGTGACATTGAGATCAGTCACTCATTATGCTGTCACTAACGATGCGTGCGAAATTATCAAGAAACCATTTTAATACTTATTTATAAATTCTATTTGAATACCACAACTATGAATTGCATAGAATTGACGTTATACGTAAAATTATTATAAGTCTCTTTTAAAATCGGTGTATCACATAAAAGATACTTATCGATATGGTTATCATTTAAAGGCAGGATATTTTTTACGTAAGAAAATTATTTAATTTTGTATATCTTATATAGCTTTTCCCATTTTATTATATCCCTTAGAGACCCTTTACGATATGCAATGATTTGAGTTAGCTGTAAAATATATAATTTTGGTTCAAAACTATCAATTGATTATAAGGATACTTTTTGCTTCCACTTCTATATTCTTAGTATATAGAATTGATATTAAAAATGAAATCATTTTATATAAATCCAAGTAGATTTTTTATCAGAATGTGTAACCTGTTTTAGAATAAAGGATGCAGGTTCAGTTCTTGTACATTGCTTATGTAAAAAAAAAACTAAATTTGGTTACTTTTCTTTAGCTGTATAGCATATATATGGATTTTATGCAACTCTAGGTAACATTTTTTGATATATATTTTTTTAGTTTTAGTAAAAAATTTAGAAATATAAGAAGCTTTCTCAGACAATATTAATCTCAAATTTATAATATTAGAACCTACTGCATAAGTAATGAAATTTAAAACTTTAAATACTTTCAAAATGTAGGTAAATTATGAAAAAATGCTCATCAATATGGGTTGGTATCATTTAATCGCCCTAAAAATGTACAATACAGACGCTGACATTCCCTGTGGCGGCACAGCGAGCGGACGCGCGACGACGACTCACACGCGAGGTGCTAAAACTGGCTTAAACACCGCCGCGCGCCCACCACGCTACCACCAGGAACTAGACAAATTTGAATAACAAGTTCAAATCTACAATATATAATAATATGACCAATCAATCAATAATCAGGATATAGGAATAGTCGAGTTTACGTACAACATTTTATTTGCAGATTTTATTATACTACATAATTAAATAAATTGCTTTGATGCACTGATAAGTGTAACACTTAACACAAGTCCTCGCACCACTATGAGGGTGAGGTTTCACACATTCGATTCCATGGCCGTCCACTCCAGATAGTATACACTGAAACCTCGCGGGATGGCAGTAGTGTTCTTAAAAGTAAGTAGCTTAGAAGGCGAAGAGCAGTAAGAAGGCCATCATAAGACAGAACAGTCCCATGGCCTCAGAGAGGGCGAAACCCAAGATGGCGTATGAGAACAGCTGCTGCTTGAGGGAGGGGTTCCTGGCATAGCCGATGATGAGGGAACCGAACACTGTTCCGATACCAGCACCTGGAATGAAGCATACAATATGTTACACACAAGTTCATATTTTCATATAATTATAATTAGTGTTATCTAGAGATTAGATAATTAAAAAGCAAAAACCGTAGATTTCGTTAATGTAAAAAGGTCTAAAATACTGTATTAAGATAGAAAAATTAGTTAAATTTGCAATATAAAAAAACTGATTGCAGAATTCACTTGTTATCTAGGACACATTATGTAACAGATAAAAAAAAAGACTGGTAACAACCACAATAACTGTGCCATTGACAGACAACATTACACCTGCTTCTGACAACTATTAAAGTTTTAACATTATTAAATAATTCTACATTAACTTAAATATTAATTAAATTAGTTTTAAATACAACAAAAAGCAAGCAAACTCACCTCCAGCAGACTTCACATGCAATTATTAGTAAGAATGTACACATCATGCAACAAATTATTAGTCCACCCCCAGATAATATACACTGTACAAACAATTCTTAAAAATATATGGTATATTCTAAAAGGCAAATAGCATTAGAAAAGCAATCATGAGGCAGAAAAGGCCCATAGCTTCAGATAGTGCAAATCCAAGGATAGCATATGAGAATATTTGCTGTTTCAGGGAGGGGTTGCGAGCATAGCCGATTATTAAACATCCAAACACCACACCAATCCCAATACCTGTTGGACATAGTGATTGACAGATATTGGAAAATTAATTTACTAAATACTTTGTATTTGCTAAAACACAACATGTGATATTTTAAAGTTTTATATAGTACAAAATCTATGCATACAGAGGAAAGTCTTAAGAGACTCCTTTGTTACCCCTGCACTACTTAATTTTCAAGACATTGCATATTTAGTGGCAAAATTCTATGTTTCACTTTGTTTTCTTAACAGAGTGAGAAAATGAATATATTTTATAATTTTTACTGTCAGTCTGCCATAGCTGTCTGTCTCTACTTATGTAATCAATACAAAAAAAATAGGGATATACAGTTACTTAATATAGTCTTAAGTGACAATTGACTTTAATGAAAAAAAGACTAAAATCAATAATCTACCATGTTGTGTTATGCAACCAGTCAGGTTACATAAAAATCTGATTTTTTGGGGAAAATTATTTTACTTTTCAAAATATGGAAATGGTGAAATAAAATCAGTCATAAAAAAATTGTGAAAAGGTTAGCTTAACTATGTAAGTGATAATAATGAACAAATTAACAAACACAAGCAACAATCATGCATAATTATAAAAATTAAGCTAAGCCTACCAGAGCCAGCAACTCCTACTGTGGCCGCACCAGCACCAATAAATTTGGCTGCAGAATCAATATCCTTAGTGACAGAGGTGGTCTGGAAGGAGCGAACTGCGGACAGTTGGGGGGCAGCTGGTACTACTTGAGTGTGGGATGGGAGCGCCGCCAGCGGCCTTACAAGAGCTGTGTTGCTGAAGATCTGCAATATGAAGTTTAAGTTATTGTAAAACTATGAATTCATTTATTTTGTGGTTAATGTACTGTAAAAAGTTGTAGGAGTTTGAATATGAAAAAACTTTTATTGAAAATCTGTTTTGTCTATCAGGAAAGTCAAAATAATAAGTTGTATAGTTACATAAAGTTTAGTTCTAGTTCTTTTCAATCAACTAAGTCAAATTAATTAAATTTGATATGAACATTGATAAATTTTAGATATAATAATTATATCATCTCACTGTTATATAACTGTTTGTGTAGAAATCAGATAAAATAGAGTTCTCAATGTATAAGTAATATAGAACTCTTCAATAAATCAAGAATTATTTTTTCCCTGTCATTTAAGTTCAAGGAAATTAAGTCTTACATAAGCTAAAAAAATCGATTATATCTGAGTCAATAACCAAATACAATACAATTGAATCTTTAATAACTAGTATCCCATGATAATAATTCATATTCTAGAAGATAAATATGTGTACTTACAGCAGACCTGGCTGCGGGTACGATCAATCTAGCAGCATACATTTTTGTGTTTTAGTTAGGTGCGGCGATCGACAACTGAAATGAACGAGTTTATATTGAATGATAACCTGCTTTACTTCAAGTTAATCAGTAGAATAGGAAAATAGGAAGACTTGACAGTTTGACCGCAGAGCGTTACGTAATTTATGGGAGCTACGTAAGAGACTAAGTTAAGCCTATTTTCTCCGAATTTACGTTAATATTGAAAACTTTAGCACTATTCACTGTAAGCTAGGAGAATAGAGGGTATACTCTCATATATAATAATAATAGGGAGGCAGCGGAAAATGGCCGAATCGACAATCTATCTTTCTTGTTTCAAAGGCTATCTTCGGTGACAACTTACAAATTCACAATAAAATATTATCACTAAAACGCACTGTGATCTTTTCTTTAGAGAAATAGGCACTTTTATTTTCGAAATAGCTCAGGATTTTAACACTTTTTCGCGATTAGTTAGCTCACTATTTCTGTGACACTTACCAAAGAACACCGAGAAGGAGGAGACCGGCCTTTGGAATGTTCAATTTCTGAGTGGTCAAGAGAAACAGAGTATAAATGCAGTGTCGGTATTGGTTCCTTTGCGCACACTGCGCAGCTTCCGCTCGGGACAGCCAACTATTGATCGGGCTGCGCAGATGACATAAGCGTTTAGCTCTTTTTATTATAAAAAAACCATTAACATACATTTAGAGATATTATATAGTATTTATAATTATTAAATTCATTTATTAATTTGTATAAAGATAAAAATAACATTTATAATCAATTTACTCGTTAAATCTAAAAGTGTATATTTGTAGCAACATAGTTACAATTTTGACTAGTCCATTATCCACCATTCGACATGGCCGTCTTTATGATAAACATCTGTAAATTTAATGGCTGTGGCATAACTTTTCCTCGGCTTGCGGATCTCATCGAACACATAGAAGATGTTCACATAGGTAATTATTACGACTTTTGCATATTTCGTAAGCATTTTTCATATTTTGGCTTCGGAAAATTACTGTATCCTCCCTATATATACGTCTTATCATTACATCAAAGTTGCCAACATTGAACTAATTTTCAGCAGCAAATATAAATTAATTGCGGGAAATTGTTGTAAAGGTTTTGCGCAGCTATTAATATATTTTAATGATGTAAGTTCTTACAACGTTGTATATTTGATGTTATTTTTAATTGTAAACAAAAAACAGCTGATCGAAATCGGAGCTTTGACACTTAAATACAATGTAAAAGGAGTTAATTGTCAAATGTTTATTTTCAGATTACGACCCGGCCGTGGTCGAGCAAAAAGAAGCTTCCCAGCCAGCTTGCATCCCTCTTAGCTATGTATTAAAATTCTTTACGGAGGCATCTAGACGGGAGATACACAATATGCCGCCAGCGGCCGACGTGCGCCGGAGGCTACTCTCTGCTCCAAAGCCACCTTCCGTCCGAAGCAGTACACCTACAGGTTATTGCTATTAGATTTAACAAACTATGTACGTTGAAGTTTTTATGCTTATATATATTTAAGGGATTATAAGGATTTATTAGGCTTTATTTTATTTTATTGTTGACATTGCATAATATATTTAAATATTAAGTAATGGATAGATTGTTTGTTAATTCGCTATTTATTTATTTTGTTAAATCATTTTAATGTTTGAAAATAAATGATTATCTTATTAATTATACGTTTCAGGAAGCGAGGTTGATGAAGATGAATTAATGAGCCCATCAGAGGACAGCAATGATTCGTGGACTACAGTGGAGGAGTATAGCTCAGAGTTCATCTTACGATATGGTGTCAAGTATGTATTGTATATTATAACTGTTTTTTTAGATTCACGCTCTATCCCGTATACAGAAGGCTAGGGAGAGGAACCAAAGAGTTACTTAATAGTCAACAAGACATGCCATTTTGTAAATTCCGCTCAATTTTGGAGATTTTGCTTGTTGAATTGGTGTAGTTGAGGAGAAATTAAGATTTAAATAAGACTTCTAAAAAGAGAAAAAAAAACCCTTCAAAAATTAAGTCCAGATAACCTGCTGGAAAGTATTTCTAGATGCGCTATGGGCGGAACGGAAAACCTAGTATTTTATAACTAATTTATTTTAGCTTTATAAACCTTTGACAAAACCAAAAAATAAATCAGCTTCACGCTGTATACCTAATCAGAGGGAACCTAGTGTTAAGACACTGCGTTCCCCACTTTCGGCCGAATTCTGGAGACATTGCGTGTTGAGTGATGGAACTCATCGCCGCGCTTTGCGTCGACACAAGAGATTAGATAAATAAATATTACATCTATCTCACTGAGTGGAGTTCAAACTCACACCCAGTCGCGTTTTCAGTCACACTTTTTTGCCCCTGCGCCACGACGGGCCTCACTGGCCTTCGATGCATGAAGAAAGGAAAAGCGGTGGGACTTGACGATATTTCGATCGAAGCATGGAAATCTCTTGCTCATGCTTATGGACCTTTATGACCATATATTAAATAATGGGAAGATGCCACTTCAGTGACGACTTAGATTCATTATCCATATTTTCAAGGGAAGTGGTCAAGATTGTGGTAGTTATAGGGGTGGCATTAAGCTTATGGGTCATACCAGGAAAGCTCTTCGAGCCCACAATCGACTTCAGGCCGCTTCAGTAGTATACTGTCTCCGAGTCTCAATATGGATTTCAGCCAGGATTGGGCACTATTGACAACATTTTTGCCCTCAAAATTTTGATGGAGCCATACAGGGCAAAAAGGAGAGCTCTGTGTGTAACCTCTTTAGATAGCTATATCTGGATAAGCGCTGCCTAGGTCAAATGGTGAGAGATTACTGGCAAGGTTTGCGATCGCAGAATACCGCGCAAACTCGAAGGGCTGGTATACAATAGCAGTATTCGGCTGGTTCTTTTATAAGGCAGCGTATGTTAGCCAGCAATATCTCAGCACACTGAGGATCTTTACGTCACGGAAATCAAAATTCTGCGGTAAATGTGCGGCGTGACGCGGTCTGGCCGCATACGTAACACATTCGAGGTATAAGTTCCAAGAGCGTCGCCTGAGATTGTTTGGATGGGCACGTTACGCGCCAGCCTAGGAACTATGTCGGATGCAAGTGAATTGCTATATCTATCCCTGGAGTGAGACCTTCCGTACGCCCAAGTAAGCGCTGGTTGGATAACGTAATGCAGGACATTAGGCTATCCTATAAAAAAAAGTTTTTGTTACTACAAACACCCAGCCCGGTGACGCTGTCAAGACCAGTCCAGGTCAACAGCATTAAGCCAATTCGAAAAAAAGAAATTACAAACAAATCAAATTTAAAATATTTTTGGGACGTAGCTACTGAACTATGAAAACGTCTCCTCGCAAGATTATTATGCATTTGTTATAAATATTTTTATTTTTATAATTTGGAATGAATAAACTGACTTTATTACTCGTGTCCGACAATAATTAGCATAGTGACGTCTGAAAGCATTTAATTTCGGCACGGTCGAAGGTTCGGCCGTATTTTAGCCAAAACCGAACCGGATTCATATCAAAAACAATATCTGCCTATACCTAAATTGAAAAGTAAAGTTTCAATCAATTTATAAAACAGTTATGACAATTTTGTCGGCTTCTTTTACTTTAAAATGATACTTTTTTATTTACGAATCAATTGAAATAAAACTAATACAAACGTTAAACGAAAGTGTTATTGATTGTCACCCACCAGAAGTAGGATCGCGTTAAAACTGTAACCGCCATCACAATGTTGAAGATTGGTTTTAAGACAGAGGTGTTAACTTTTGCTATATCTTCAGTTAGCCTAAATAATAATAGTGGGCATCTTTATACTGTTTCACATATATAGCCAGATTTTTTGTTATGAAAGGCCAGCCGTAGCGCAGGGGCACAGAGGGTGACTGTGAAATCGACTGGTTGTGGGTCTGATCCCCACTCGAGGAAATGTATTATTTATGTACATTTATTTTTTCATTTCTTCGCGCTGGTGTCGAGGCAAAACACGGCGTTGAGTTCCGCCACTCAACACGCAATGCCTCCAGAAATCGGCGGAAAGTGGGGAACGGAGAGTCTTAACAGTAGGTTCCCTCTATCTACCCTGCTGTGTGCGGGATACAGCGTGAAGCTGATTTGAAATTTCTTTTTATTATAAAGCATAGAGAGCAAGATAGGCAAAGATATGTCTAGACTCTAGACACGTCATTTTCCACAAGTCACAAGTAATCGGAAAGTTAGGTATTCGTCGTGTGACTGAACTCATTTTATTTGTGTGTGAAAATGACGATTAAAATAATAATTTGTTAAATATTATTTCAATCTTAATTTTCATTATATTAAATAACATCTAAATAGTATTATTAAAAATCATCAAACATCTGGAAAATGATTCTAGAGTAGGATTAGGATCGAACCTTCCAATTAGATGTCTGATCTATATGTCGTTGTTTATAATATAAATCCTTAATTTATTCGCAGAATGAATGCGAATGCGGCCTCCGGTGCTTTAGGAGCGGCGGCACAAGAGAAGCCTTTCGCTTGTCCGGTCCCCGGCTGTAAGAAGCGATACAAGAATGTTAACGGCATCAAATACCACTCGAAGAATGGTCACAAGAAGGATGGCAAGTGAGTAGTGCTTATGATTTATGGGAATGTTTTTTCTTCTTCACGCTGTATCCCGCATATTGCAGGATAGACAGATGGAAACTATTGTCAAGATTCCATTCCCCGATTTCCGACCAATTAGATAGGCTTTGCGTGTTCAGTGGCGAGACCCAACCAATATTAAATAATTCATTGCGTCGAGTGGGAGTCGAATCTAAACAATATGTAACGGCGGCCGGTCGATCTATTCCCAGGGAAATGTATTCTTTTACCTACTTTGTAAAATAATAAAAAAAAACTATTTGGAATAAATAGCTCATTAAATTAGATTTTTATTTTTTATGCATGTAAAAACACATTATATAATTTTTAAAATAGAAAATTTCCGGCGTTGTCTCCTCTTGATCATTTTAAAGAAAAGATTATGGCTGCTCCTAAAAAACGATTGACAGCCCAAGAATACTTTTGGAAGAAATGGGTATCATTTGCTTTTGTGTAATTAATTAAAGTAAAGTAGTAAAATCATATTGGATTATCTAGCATTAGAATATTCGGTAAATAAAGATAAAATAGTTCTCTAATAAAAAAAAAAGATTGATTTCAGTTGTTATTGTAATTTTAATAGTTTAACTTTCGTTTCTTTTTGAAGTTAACGCGAGTTTTAATATATGAAAATATGCCTTATAGTAAAATTGAGATTCATTCATAGTAAATGTAGTTATATAACCATTTAGTATGTATTACATGTTATATATAATTTTATTAAATTAAATAAATTAGTAACACAATATAATTTTTCAATTTCCAGGGTAAAAAAGGCTTACAAATGCCAATGCGGCAAAAGCTACAAAACGGCCCAAGGGCTTAAAAGCCATTCCATATCTCAACATATAGCGACAGCGCCCGGCGATGTCCGCAATGCGCCTAAAATGCCAAACTTAGTTGTTACGGCGTCACCCGCCTCCCGACCCCATCCCACCCCAATACCTACTACAATAGAAACTATCAACGCTTCGAAACTTGTAAGAATCTATGACACAATCAAAACTAAAGATCTACCATCTTTTACAATACCAAAACATAATCTTACCCACTTAAATATCATTAATGCTCAGAGCCAAGGTCTGCGTCATTCGGTACTTCTTGCCCCGTCGGCTTCCATCGACAAAGTGAAGTACGAGAGGGCGCCAAAAGTAACTGTCACTCAGGAAGCCGCGTTTGACGTTTCTAGTTTGACACAAGCGAGCGACCGCAGAGGTTAAGACTAAGCAGTTCCTATATATGTATATATATAAAAAAAATATTCTCATTTTATTGTATGTCTCCATGGTCGTTATATGAAAAGCTATTTTTTTTAAATATTGATGTAATTTTATGATTCTTTGTTGTATGTAGTTTTGTGATATTATTTTTTTTATTTTCTATATATTAAATACATATGTGGGACATTATTTTGTCGTTTGGCGAATGTGTCGAGATATTCACGTAAGGCTTTAATATTGTAGAGGCACATAAATGTGGATTGCACCTATATTTTATTTGTTAGATTATTTATTTCTCAATAGAATTGATTTTCTTTGTTATTTTTTTGTTCATTTAGATTAGTTTGCTGTGATTCCAATTTTATGTTATTTTATTATATTGTTACCAAAGTGACAAAATCGCTAGCTTAGTGTAAATCCAAAGGATTATATTATGTATATTTAAGATATTTGATATCGTGCTGTTTTGTGCAATATTTAGTTTCAGACGTCCTTGCTTCGTTATGGCTGGTGAGGGTAACCTAAGGGGGTAAAGGTATGGAGTTAATATTAAATAATAGTATAATATTTAAAAAAAAAACATGTCAGCTGATTATAAAATAACATTCTTTTGTGTAAATTTAATCTATGGTACAATTATTTGTATTACCTGTGATCATTCTTTATTAATTTTAAAATCATAAAAATAATATTCAATTGCAAATATAATTTAATTTTATCACCATTTTAAAACAATTGCTTTTCCTGATTTTTGTTGTTTTACACAACTTCATTATTTTATTTTTTTTATATTATTTGATATTGCTCCATACTTCGACTGTCTACAGCTACGGCCAAAGGATTTTCATATCTATTACAACAGGGTAATAATATTGAAAATAGAAAAGTCCTTTGAGCTCTACAGCTTTATTGTGGAAATAATAACTCCGTTTCCATACTCAATGTGCCATTTCATACATACATGCGTACTTAACGTAAATTACATGCAAAAAATGCTTTACTGTATTTCATTTTATAAATTAGTTTTTGTATTTAAGTGAAAAAAAAAAAACAAAAATAACATTTACTCTTAAGATATCCTCTTGGGATAATAAATATACTCGTAAATGTGATAATAATTTAGAAAAGAAAAAAAAAGAAAAAAAATGCTTGTAAGCGTACCTATACTTTTTTAAACGGTAAGTAGCGTTAAGGCTGATCTTCTCTTTTGATTGCGGATTTTTCATTTAACGCTATTTCATATGTTAACATTTTAGGTATGTAATTAAATGTTTCATATTGATGATGAACATTGGGGATTTTGATGTTAATATAAAGATTTTGATAAAAAAAAAAATTGGATTCACCGATTCTTTTTCCTATGCCACTATAAATATGGTTTTTTATTTTATAGATGACGGCTGCCTTTAAGTATTTTAATTTTCTTTTATACGTAATGTGAGTATAATAATTGAAAAGTGACACTATTTTTATTTTCCGATACTACAAGAACTTATAAAAGTGCTTAAATAATAGAGAACAGTCTTTGGATTATAATTGTAGTATAAGATTTACTTAAAAATATTAATACCTACAGCAAGAAAATTCACATAAATTTTTAATTGTACATTTATTTTTACTTTTCCAAATCGGCTTCTATTACTTTTGGCGTCTTATTAGCAGGTGTCAAAGAAATGGCTTAGGTATTATCAAAAATAAAAAAACAATACAGATATTAAATGTTACAATATTCATTTAGTTCTCAATGTGAATTTACTAAAATTCAATTTTAAAATGTTTAATAATTAAATGTTTCATAAATGTAAAATTTACTATAAAAAAAATGTTTTTAAAAAAACTTCATTCATTCATAGTATCAAAACCGTGTGTTTGGGGAAATATAAAAAATGGCGGTGCTATAGAAAAAGAAAAGGAAATTGAATTTAAATTAATGTTTTAAAAGTATACGGTGCTTAACGGGTAATTAATATGAGATGTGATATTTGCAACGTTCGAGTCGTCGAGAAAAATATGGCTTGTTTTATTCAATTATTTTCTTTTAAATATATCTTAGGTATTTCTTATATACTTAATATTTATATTGTATAGCTATATACGCTCGACCATTTTATCATAGGCATTGGTGAATATTTGGAATTAAATTATTATTATTAGAATTGCACTTAAAAAGGAAGGTCAAATTTGATTTTACTACGTACTTGGTACGTCCGTCCTTTTAATGTGAATCTTAAACGTTTTGCGTTTGTGTCGTTTTTTTAAATATGTCGATTTGCTGATTGTACTTACTGTTAGATTATTTATTTTTTACTAATTTACATGTAATAGATTGTTTGGTTTGTAAATATTTTGTATGAAATACCTACTAATATTATTTGGCTAATTTTATAAATATGTTTGTTCTTCATTTTACAGCGAAAAGTATAATTGTAATTAACAATTAATGATCTTTTTACAATTACTGTTGTACTGTAAAATTAGTCGAATATCTCTATAAAAAAATATGTATAAAAAAACAAATTTCGATCCTAATCACAACGAGTGATATTAAAGAGTGTATGTAGTTGCCTATTTATTTCCTATATAAAAATGTACATTACTTCATTTAAGACTGATTGATAAAATTGTTACAGATATAGTCATGTAATAGTTTTGGAATATTACAAATAAATATAAGCGATACAAATATGTCAGTTCCTTCTAATATTTAATAATAACTAATAAGCCATCTTGTGTACGTTTTGAGTTTGTAATTTTTTTTTCTATCAATTTTTATCATTTCATTCCCAATATTACATGATTATATCGCGGTTTCTTGTTATTTTTAAATTATTCGTTACTTGAACAAAGACACTGTGCTCATTTATTTATATTTTAATGTATCATTTTATTGAATGTGACTAATAAAAATTGTGGTAGGAAGTTAGCTGTGATGTAGAAGAATGAATGGAAAGTTGTTGATGAACGAATGACTGCAGCGTCGCCTTTTGTGCTTTAATATTTTAAAAGTTATTGTATTTTTAAATGAAGTTCTCAATAAATGAGAGGAAAGAAGAAATGTCACAATGCATGGAGAAAAATGTTTTAATTTTTTAAATAAAAACGAAAACGAGCTGCGATTGCATTTGCAAATCCTTACAACATGCCCCGCACGTTGAACTCCTTTCGGCCGAAAATTAATCTTTTAATTATTAAATATAATATTCTATTGATAACGAAAACAAAAATGGTAATATAATTTGTTATGGTAATATAATTTAAATATATGGTCATAATTAAAATGTCGTCACATTATATTATGTCATTGCTTATAGCTTTAATGAACGCTAGTCGTGCCTAAATATGGCAACTTTCATATAAATAGGGCGAATGTTGCTATTTAAAAAAAAATTGACCAATTTATCGGAATGGTGGGTTCGATGGTGTTGATTAATTTTTGAACCCGCAACTTCAAATAACTGTGTTGAAATTGAATTGTACATACCTATTATATATACATAAATATATATTTTTTATCTATATGGACATAATTCGTGTTTACGTGAATCTGTTGATTTAGATTGATATTTTTGTTATATTATTAATAACTTAATAACAATTTCAATTTTGAAGTTATTTCCTTTGAATATCTGGTTTAAATTGCATGTATATAAATACAAGTATAATTATATATCTATGTGTAGACTGTCAACTTATTCACGTATTAAAATAATGTATACTAAAATATCCTTTTATATTTATTTATCTATAAATGGTTGTGAATAATAAAAATTCAAAATAGCATATTTTATGTATGGATTGTATTTTATTATACTGTGGCCGTTTGAATTTGTTAATCTAAAGTTATTATCTATATTTATTTTGTAAATTACTAAACATATTGAGCAGTATGAGTGCAAATGTCCTAAAACATTTTGTGATATTCATACTGGGTTTTAGTTTTTTTTTAATCTTACGTTTATGGAAACTAAAAAAAAATATTTGTTTTGCGTCGATATTATAAATATATTAATTTAAAATCAATATCCTGTGGACTTTGCATCTCATATTTCCTATGAGTTAGATAAAATAGAAGGCGCTATAGCCGTTTGGTCTTCACTGTTGTTATTTATATATATATGTATGATTATAATTTTTTCTACCAATTTTATAATGTATAGCGTAGGTCTCCACTCGTCGGTGTACTGCATTGCATGCGTGTTACTGTAAACAACTAAACGTTGGTAATATCATAATTGTAAAACAAATATTAATAAAGCCAAATTGCAATCACGCCATTCAAAAATTTATTTATTTTCTTAGAACCTTCTTTATTTAACTAACTATACAGATAGTATTAAATTGGGAGACAAATAAAAAACAAGAATAAAAACTTACGGCAAAAGTATAAAGCACATCTGAAAGCGATAGTTGTAGTTTCCAACGCCATCTGATGAATTAATAAAACAGTTTTACGCTGTATCTCGTACTCACTAGAGTAAGCAGAGGGAACCTAGTGTTTTTTTTTTTTTTTTTTTTATTTATTTATTTCTTAACACTACAGACACTTGGTCCGTACCCTTTTTAAATGTATTAATTTCCTTATCATATATATTAATTACATTATCGTTTACATACAATTAATACCTATAATAGGAAAATTATATTTTTAACTTTACAATATTTTACAAAATTTTACTTAGATCTAAGGTTAAGCGAATGTCTATATATGTATATTTAACAATTTTTCACATTACAATATATATT
>JAATLQ010038435.1:19498-97763 GCA_013421005.1 Heliconius erato x Heliconius himera | reverse complement strand
AATTTAAGTAAATATTTCATCTTTCCTCGAATGGGGATCGTGAAAGGGATCGGAAATGGGGATCCAACCCACAACCAGTCGGTTTTACAGTCACACTTTTTTTTCTTATATATATTTTTGAGGCCAGTCGTGCAGCTGCGGCACGACTGGCCTCAAAAATATATATAAGAAAAAATATGAATATTTATGTAACAAATTTACAAATCCTTGGTTTTTTGGAAATTAACAAATAATATTAATATTCCCGAATATATTTATAACTTTAGTTTCGCTACAACGTTGCATATTATATATCAGGGTACAATAGTAAATTTATAGTGAACCGTACACGCCTACCAAATGACAATAATTACGTATGCACCTGTATAATACAGTACCTAGTATAGATTTTATTACTTCGATTTTAGTCTTAGAGGTTTTGTATAAGATTAAATAAGGATCAAAAAAAATCTTAATTTATTGTAATTAGTTAGTTTCTTTCTTGTTTTATGCGATATAACGCGGCGTTCAGATCCGCCACACCACAACCACGACAAAATATATCGAAAATTAGACGGAAACGGATAAAATATCTCTGCGTAAGTATACAGCATAAAATAATTTTAAAAAACAATATTTTTAAATTCTATGCTATAGGTATTTTTCTACGATAACCGTTTAATATCTACGTTAAAAATAAATAAGCACAGTAAAAAAAACGGTAATTTAACAATTAACAGGGTCAATTCGTATTTGTGTCACGATCGAGATGCAAATCCGCTACTGGACTACGCAAGCACTGTTATACCAGGGCTGCTAAACATAGAGGGTGAAAGTGTATGTTATACTTATATAAATTTTAATATGCTATTTGAATATCTGGAGTAGAAGTTCTAAGATCTTTAACTAGAGGTTTTTTTATTGTTATCATTTAATTACTGTTTAAGCATAAAGTTGTGAGTTCGATTCCCTTTCAAGAGATTAATTATTTTAATTATTTTCATTGCCTTTTCCTTGTCACAAAATAAAGCGCAGTGTTGTATTCCGCTACATAACAATTAATGTCTGGAAAATTGAGCGGAAAGTAGAAGACGGAGTGTCTTAACACTAGATTACATCTGCCTACTCTGCTCTTATAGCTTAAATAAATAAATAAAACTTTATAATAATATTGAGCACTATTCAAATTATCCATCTTCAACAATAGTGAAATTGTTATATTATAACTCAATTCTTTACGATAAAATAATAATTAAAAAACCTTTACATAAATTATAGCCTATGTGTTATTCTATTTATAAGCTATATTACTGTAACGTTTCCATCTGATGTAAATATATTCAGTAGTTTTTGCGTAAAAGTGGAACAAACATCCATCCACACAAACTTTCACATTTATAACATTAGTAGGAAGTACCCTTTTTTCCAATCAATACAGGATAAGATAATTATCAGTAAACAAAATACCAATATTGGGTTCGCAACCCCTGACCGATTAGAGGAGGCACGATAAAAACGTAATTATACACACGAATGCGCATGATTCACGAAATATTTGAATACTGTATTACATACATTCGCTACGCTGAAACTGACTTAAACGCCATCTTGTTAACAAATAAAAATCAACTTTAATACAAATATATAAAGTCTATTTCAACACAGCAGTCATGATTAAAAGTTAAAAGAAAGATGTTCAGAATTCATCTCTAAACACAAATATTGTTATTACAATTTATACCCTACTAATTAGTAATAAGGTTGTTTTTTGCGTGCGCTAATAGTGACGTTTAGTTTTAAGAATAGTGATGTGCACCGTGGGAACGATAGAAATGGAAGCGCTCGGGCCGAGCGTGAACCGCCGATGTTAGATACGAAGAAATTGTGGCGTATTGGTTCAGTTTGTTGTTGCGAATAATATGTTTATAGTAATTTTAGTGTTTAGATTAGTGTTGTTGTAATGGTAATGGGTAACTTGTTGCTGCTTTAGTGCATCTTTTGGATGGGTTTTTGTTCCCCTTTTGTATGGGAGTTAATAGAGAAATGATAGAGAGATGATGTTAATAGAGATATTTTATGTTATTGGATAGTCCATGGATATGTCTATTTGTTTAGTGTTCTTGAGATGTATGATTAGTTTGTATACTTTACTACTTTTTTTAATATAAGTTAAATCTGTCTCTTGTAGTAGGTCAATACAAAAAAAAAAGAAAAATTTGTCAATGTTTTTTTTTAAATAATTAAAAAAAAAATAAAAAACAAAATATTTAATGTATACTTTTTTATCATAAATTCTGTATCATAAATATAATTATCGAAGCAATTCAACCACACAAAGTTAGGTAAAATCGGTAATTCTAAGAATATTAAACAATATGCAACATAAAAGATTCCAAGCATTTTAAAAACCAATATCATCACTCGACTAGTGATGACTATTAAAATGGACAAGTAAAAAATGTCCAATATTCATATTACTTTCAATCTGAGCTAAGGTGATAATCGATTTTCACGCACGCGACGGTTTACACGTCACTACTTTTAAACAATATATATTTTTTTCTTATTCATTTTATGTTACACGATTTTTATACTAAAGCTATTGAGTATCGAGAATCAGATGAAGTTAAAAAAATCGATTTTTTTAAACCACATTAGACATAGATTGATGGAACCGAATGACTCGTGATCAAGAAAGTGTGTTTATTGAATCGAATAATTACATCCTGTTTATTGTTATCTCTTATTTTGTTCCAATTCTTTATGGTTTATATTATTTTTCTAATTTGTTACATATGAAATACTCTAAGCAAGACGTGTTTAAAAATTATTTTGATGTATGAAATAACTTTATTTTTCTATATTTTTTATTTACAATTGAGAAATGTTGTAGCCGGATAAGCATAGGAAAGCTCCACTCACTTATAATTTATTATTTTCACCTGATTGTATTGTTTATTTATTTAAAATAGCGACACACCATTTTTTTGTCCCTAATTCTTACAATAAGACAGTTATGGGGGTAACAACCCGTAACGATAATATTTATTAGATCAATTCATGGGATGGTATATGATATACCATGAAGTGACACCTAACAAAATTATACATGTATAATATGTACATATTAGTTGTTATAAAAAATTCTAGTAGTTGGACATATCTCAAAGTACGTACTTATTGCTTAACGTACTTAACGTTACAGATTATGTACATAATTTGGCACCAACATAAATCGAACCTACGTAAACTGAACTGGCCTCCCATTTTCACATATTTATATAGTTTTAATGAAAATAAAATAATCTAACTCAATCAACATAAAAAAACCATCAGAATACTATGATGTATAGATCAAACAGCATTCCTAAAAAATAAAAGGAAACAAAAAAAAAACTAAAATATAACCAGATGACAGTCAATACTGTTCCCAGCATGCAATTAAGGTATAATCTCGTCTTGCTTTATCTGAATTAACATCTTACCTAGAACAATATACGAATAACGATATTTTGACGTGTTGACACCTTATTAACGCGTCGATGACTCAATGGATTTTAAGATATCATGAGTAATGTTGTTGTTCTTCAAAAATGTCTTAGTAGTTCACGTTTCTCCCAGCGTTATATACTGTTATATGTTATAAATTTTTACGTGTTATCCCTAACAGGATAACGAGGGAGCTATATTCTGCAGTCTTTGCATACCTCTTTGGCCTCGTCTTCTATCATCGACATTACGTGCCTTTGGAGGTTCCTTATGCTTTTTATGCCACTTTTCTCCAGTACTATCGATATTTTATTCTTGAAGTTCAACCGAAGACTCCCTCTCTGTGTGCCACTCCATCTTACTTCATAAATCATTTTTGTCTTTCTTCATTAAGCCAGGTGTCGACAAACGAATTTAGAAAATATTGTTTTTTAAAAAATATGTGAATTCTGTATAATAATATAAATACAAAATTCATGTGTCAAGATGAGGCTCGTTGTTATAATTATACTTAAATTGTTATAGATATGTACATGATTTATATATAAATATATAAAATGATGCTTACATTTATGGATAATATTTTAGCATAAATTTTCTCTCTCTTGTCTTGAAAATTAAACTAAATGTCTTATGCCATCCCTCTTTATGTGGGTACATGATGTAACGCTACAATTTTTTAAAATGTATAAAACTCAGCGGTACTCTTTATAGATAAATTGTTTACAATGAATTATAGGTATTACTACAATAACTTTCTTCATAATTATTTTAAACATAAAACTTTATGATACGGCCACGAGGATTCTCTTTTTGTAACTCTCAAAATTTAAATAATATACTAGTAAAGTCAGCTAATAAAATGAGACATTTTAAATCTTGTGAATGTCTGGTGAAGGTCTGTAACCCAATGTGAGTTAGAAAAACGATTAACGTGGTTTAATATGCCTTATACCTTAGTACCGTAGTTCCTGAGTTTGGCGCGTTCAGCCACAATTTCTACCACTCCGCAGGTTTATAAAATTAGTATAGGAAAAAAAACACTGTACCATATTATACGACATACATACGTACTAATTCCACAGAACGGAAAGACTTCTTCAGTTTCAATAATAAACGGGTATACTAACGCCATCTATTGTGCAGTAGCAAAAATAATACTACTAACCAAAATTACAGTTTTTAGGAATTTTCTAATATTACGTATAAAATATATATTATAAAAATTTTAATAAGGCATAGTAAATAAAATAATATAAAATATATATATTTTATGCACAAGTTATTTCTATGAAAATATAATTAATTTTTATCGATTAAAAATATTATCTTCCCTCAATAAGTAGTTTATTGTAGAAAAAATAATAAATTACTATTCTTTGGCTTATTTTTCAATTTATTAAAAACTTAAATAAAATTTTGTATAGATTCTAATTGCGATTAAGGACCTACTCGAGGAAGTGTATTAACGTCGTTAATTTAAGGTTCCGTACCTAAAGGGAAAATAACGTATATTTAAGAATATATTTTAAATATGTTCTTTATATGATTTGAAGTCACATACATATTATAAAATATTGACTTAAAACAACAACTGATCCAACTAGGTGTTAAAAATATATTTTATACTGTAGGGAGGTAACTCTAATGTACTTAAGGAAGCCGCATACGTTGTGTTAATTTGCGTTTGAATTGTTCGATTTGGGCTCTTATTCTTATTGTTGCTGTGAGTTTATAGAGGCTGATTGTGAATTTTATTATTATTAAAGATAAATATTATTATTTTATTTGTTTTTTTATATTTTTAGTTAATTTATTATGTAGTAGGCAGAGTGAGTTTGGTGTCAAGATATTCTGTTCTCCATTTTTTGCCCGTATTCGGAACGTTGTTTATTAAGAGGCAAACCTCTATGTTAGTCTGCCAAGGGAAGAAATGAAACCCACCAACGCCCCCAACCTTTTTATACTTTCGTAATGTCACAGGTTCAATTGTAACATAGCAAAAAAGGCCACGACAACCATCCATTGTTTCCTGTACTGTCCATAAAATTAGTAAAAAACAAAACAAAATATAATTACGATATAATCTCAACGATTAGGAATTAAAGAAAAATAATAATAGGTACTGTCATCATCGCGTTACTGTAAACGGATTTTGATTCTTTTCCATTTACCTAAAGCTTAGATAGTTTATTAGGCTTAAGCTTTGATAAGATATCCCGTTCTCCACCTTCCACCAGGCGGAACTCAACTCTGCGAAAGATTAGATTTTAAACAAAAATATACCATTCCAGGTTCTTTTATTTCAATTTCGAAACACATACTTATCATAATTTCATATTCTCGTAACAAAAACGTATGAAGAAAGTAGAAAATGATTTTATTTATTTCTTTGCGAGAATGAATTTACATCGCCCTGTAGATACGGTGTTTTCTTAGCATTAGCGTGAGGTAGGCTTCGGTAAATCTGCAAAATTTGTATGACAGGGTTGATATAAATGTTCTATTTAGTTTACGTTATTTGTTATGTTTTTTTTCTATGTTTTTAATATTTTTTTTTTATTTTTATAATTTATGTACTTTAATAGTTTAATAGAAAATTGTGTATACAAATATTATATACAGTATTCTATTTATTTTTATTTTCATTCTGTGTGTTTTTTTTAATGAATATGTGATATGTATAAGTGTGTCAATTATTCTATTAATTAAAATATATTTGTTATAATATAAGCAGCTACACAGAGAAAGTATAAAGTATTAAGAAACACACTTCTTTTCAACACTTTACACCGAACTTTCGAGACATTGCGTATTGAACGGTGAAACTCAACGCCGCGCGTCTACCACAGTGATTATAAAATTACTCTCCCTCTTCAGAATCGAACCCACAACAGCCACGACGGTTTAGGCTCGTAATGCGCCACAAGCCACGTTGGCTTCCAAAATTAAAAACATATATAAGCAAAGCTTAAAATCCAGATAATTTAAAAAACCAATTGAACCCAACGACAGCCCTGGAACAAGAAAATGTTGCCACTTATTCCGCGCCGCCTCCCCAACCTCACAAATACTGTATGTTATAATTTTTGTTCCCCAAATATATATTCAGACAAAAGGCGGCTTAATGAATGTATCGCGAATTCCAAAACCGTGATTAAGCATTGTTACGTAGAAACCTCCATCTGGTCTATAGGAGATTTTTGCTCTTATTGGAGCTGGATTATTTTAATGTGCATTCTATATAGATTCTATATATAGGTATGTATATAATAAATGAAACGAAACACAAACGAAATTCGTATTGTTTGGTATGTTTAAAGTTTTATTATAGTTTTTAATTTGGTTGAAATATATTTTAAGTTTCGTTTAAATGTATGTATGTATTTATAACTATGTTTTTGTGAAGATAGGGTAACGCAAAATTTATTACTATTTTACACACAATATTGCTATGTAAAGTACTAATAAATTAAAGGGAATCTTTCAGATTTTTATGATTATACCTATACATTTAAGAAAAAATCTTTTTTGTCCTCATGTCGCTCTGGTGCCGGGGCGAAGCGCGGCGTTAAGTTCCGCTACTCAACATGCAATGCCTCCAGAATTCGGCGGTAAATGGGGAACGGAGTGTCTTAACACTAGGTTCCCTCTGCCTACCCTGCTGTGTGCGGGATACAGTGTGAAGCTATTTTTAGCCCACGATAATTAAGTTAGTACATTAAATGTACCTACATTATATTTTAAAATAGGGGAAAAAATATATATATTATAATTTATTATAACTTTGTACTGTTTAAAAACACTTTCTTACCACCCATCAGCCCTTCAAGTCTCCCGTTCTTTCGTATTCTATTCAAAAGTTTGAATAAGAGTAATACACGTATTCTGCTTTCCTTGAGATTACAGTGACCATATTGTTTATATTTTTTATTTAATATTTGATAAAGTAAGTTCAAAATATTTTATTCGTATAAATAAAG
Organism: Heliconius erato x Heliconius himera; assembly: GCA_013421005.1. Taxonomy (NCBI): domain Eukaryota; kingdom Metazoa; phylum Arthropoda; class Insecta; order Lepidoptera; family Nymphalidae; genus Heliconius; species Heliconius erato x Heliconius himera. The sequence continues at coordinate 90,312 of JAATLQ010038435.1, read as the reverse complement.
TTTATTATAAAAGGTAAAGTTAGGAGTTCTTTTTTATTTTAACTTATGCTTTAGTTGATTTCTACACATTTTTATTGATAACTTTGTCTAATTGTAAGTGCCACAGGATGTGGATATGATTTCTACTCCAGGAAATGATATATTTTAATGTTAACACTAGATTTTAAGGATTTCTGCCTACCTGTGACATGTGGGATATATTTATTTATTTTATTTTTTTACAAAGACATAATTATTTCTGTTAAACTTTTATTCGTAGTTCAATATAAAATATATCTCATTGTAAACGCAAGGGTAGTGAACTCGTTCCCATTCAGGGTAATATTTTATTTTCGCTACCTCATTAGGCATAGAGTTCTGCCACTTAACACACCACGCGTACGCATTGAGTGTCTTAACACTACCTTCCCTCCACCTATCCCACTATATACGGGAAAGAACGTGAAACTGCAAAAAAAAAAACATAAATATTTTAACTTTTACAAACCTTGCCACCCTATTCTCGAGTGGGAAGCCAATTGTTCCACGGATCAGCTGAGTGTTCGCGTGTGATCTTAATTAATGAACGAGAATGAATGAGTAAGCTTATTTTGTTAATTTATTTGCGAGGAACGTATGATTTTATTAAGCGTATTGTTGTTGGGAACATTCGAAATTGATTTAGAAGGATTTTGGGTAACTTAGTTGAAATAAAGCAAATCGGAATACAGATTGAGGTTTACATTTATATATAATGTTGTGTAATTTTGGTGTTTCAAAGTTTTTTTTTCAGCTTCACGCTGTATTCCGGGTAGGTAGAGAGATTCTAGTGTTAAGACTCTCCGTTTTCCACTTTCCGCTGAATTCTGAAAGCATTGCATGTTGAATGGCGAAACTCAACGCCTCAACGTCTTTTAATGTTATTGGTTTTAAATGATGGTAAGAAATTAAAAGCTTTTATATATTTTCTTACATTTTTATTGTAACAGGATAGTAAAATGCGTTCATAAAATGCCAATAGGTAAAGGTAAATAAAATAAGTCTCATCTCTTTATAAAAGTGCGTGGCGTAGAGTCCTGCCACTGAATCTGTAACATTTCGAATTCGAACGAGAAGCTTACAACGAATTGTCTTGGCCTCTCTTACTGCCATAAGTGAAACTGAAACTGTTCTCTAGTGTATCTGCGTTAGCTCTTTCTAACAGTTCGTAATATCATATTTATTTATTAATTCTACGTCAAAACTTTCCGAGATGTGGCATGTTGCGTAGCGGAACTCAACGCCGCAAAAGCTCAATCTTGTTACCAGAGCAAGGGAATAAAAATAATTTATTGCATCGAATGGAAGTCAAACCCACGACAATAGCGCTTACAGTCAGACTCTAGATTATTTTTACATTATTCAATTTTAGCAACTTACGTTCTTATATTATGCTAAAAATACATTCTTTGCAGAAAATTCCAAATATATCATAATAAAGATTGTCGTAGTCAGTAAAGGAAATATGGCAAAAAATACATTCAAAGAAGTCCCAGTCCCAGAGCGCTCGAGTTCGTATGATAAATTTTCATTGTGCATTAATGCTTTCTAGTTACCGTATGAATATTTCAAATGCGATGCACCGATAATATGCCAACGAATTTGCCTAATGTACTGCTGGTAAAAAAAATTATAGGATTTTTTATTTTTTTTATTGTTTATGTAAACGTTTAGTTAAATGTTTAGTTCCATTTTTTTTTACTGTTCTGGTAAGTAGGTTCTGTTTATTGTGATATCTTTCTTATGTGTTAATTTGTTTTTTTTTGTGGTTTTACGCTCTATGTTGCATATAGCATGAAGGCTAGGTAGAGAGAACATGGGAACCTAGTGTTAAGTCACTTCCCACTTTCCGCTGTATTCTTGAGTGCGTTGAATTGAGTGGAGAAACTTGACGCCGCGCTTTCTGCGCCATCATTTAACGTCTAGAGGCATTTATAGTCTAAAGTCTAGACATTTTAAATACTAATTTCTTGACTTGAATGTATAAATAATATTATTTATATATATAATGTCTCAAAATCGTGATTCTTGTCATGTCATTTGAGTTATGTGAAAAATTAAAATACCATAAACTACAAATATTTTCTATACTAAAAAGATTATGTTCATAAAAATACTTGTCATGTTAAAGAATTATAAAACATAATAAATTTGATAAAATATGATATCATTAACAATACTTATTATTGAAGCCATCGTGGCACAGTGGGACAAAATTGAGACACAAAATATGAAACGGAGTGTTTTGATACTAGACTCCCTCTGCCTACCCTGCTATGTAGAAAAACATAAGGCAAAAAATATATTTTTTTAAATACATAAATCAAATTAAATATTTAATATACTTTTATTTTACCTTTATTTTACTTTTTTGCTGTCACTACACTCAGCAGTATGCTCAACGATAAGAAATGCACACATTAAAACTCCGAATCTAGAATTCTAGACTACGGTACATTTGTACCGCACTGCACGAAAGTTCATCATGGCTTCCTCTTTATTGGCTTAACAGATTTAAACATTTACTGTTATTTAATTAAACGCTAGTTTTATTATAGATTTATTTTAGTTTTTATATAAGTATACTTTTTTATTAGTAAAAAATAAACAGGCAGTGATAGCGCCGGGCACAAGCATGCGACTGTAAAACTGCATGCACTTTGGTGACGAGACAAAGCGCGGCGTTGAGTTCCGTTACTCAACACGCAATGCCTCCAAACGAAAGTGTCTTAACGGGCATAATGGGCGAAGCTTATGACAAAAAAGAGCATAACTTTTACGAGATTACCTTATATGCCATGTCATTCACTTAGTATACAATTATACATATATTTTAATTTTCTAAACATTTTCTAATCTTATAAAATTCGGATCAACACCATAGTTTTTGCTTGTTTGAGGTCTATGAAATATCATTATCACATTTTTTTAACCGCCTCTTTTTTATTTGACAGGATATAGAGGGAAGCTGGCAACCTATCGTCAAAACACTCCGTTCTCTAAATTAAATGACAAATATGAAAAAGGAATTAATGAAACGATAATTGTGAATTGTGTTCGATCCCCACTCAGGGGATATAAAACGCGACACACAATGTCCCAAATTTGAAATGAAAACCGGAGTGTCTTAACACTAGATTCTCTCGTACCCTATATGCTATAAAAGAGGAGAAAATAAATAAAAATCAATACATTTCACTATAACACATTTCTCCAAACGAATTATACAAGCAGACACAAGAACCAGCTACCCATACCTACCTACGCCATACCCAACCAATATCACCTCAACCTCCCTATTCAGCATTTGCTTCATTTGATCACGCTTAATTTCTTTCCTCGTGTCTCAGTGGATTTTTCTACGAGACAGTCGAGATTATTAGATTTCATACTGCAAGTACCGTACAACTGAATGTTGGCTGCGACGTAACGTACAGTGGATTGATATTAATTTTCAATTTTCTGAATGTAAAATAGAATTTAGTTAGGTATTTGAGGCTGTCGTGGAGCAGCGGCGTTTAGCTGTAAACGCGATAGTTGTGCGTTCGATTTCCGTTCGGTACAATGAAATATTTTATGTGTAAAGGTCTTTCTTGAAAAAATGTACCGTTCATAACAAGAAGATTGTTTGAATTCGGACCAGTAGGTTCCTGAGATTGATTTGTTCAACGAATATATTTTTTTTTCAAGTCTATAATATTAATATAGACGACAGATATAGTCTGAGTACTGTGCGCCTAAATAGAACCATTATCATAAATTATATAAATTTATTATAAAAAGCGTTCGCTTGTTTCTTAAACATTTCGACACTTAACCTTATAATCATTTATTTAACTTGGCTATTTTTATAAACTTTGGCTATATTGAAAGAATTAAAGGGAAATGTATCATATCATATACAATTTTTTGGTTTTAAATGAGAGAAATAAAATAGCAACTGTATTTGTTTTCATATGGTGCATCTACGTAAAACGGTATTGATTTTTAAATGGCATACAACGTTTCTCAAACAAAATCAATTAAGTACAACTAAGGTGTAGCTAAGGTGGGACTTACTAGCAACTCAATTAGAGGGTAATTATCTTAATTGATTCGGTTTATACTGTTTCATTTTTAAATAATACTTTATCATTTTTAGTTTCTACTTTTCCATTTTTAAATAAACTGGTATGTTTTCCTTTTCAAGAAACTTTAATAAAAATCTCTACTTTTATAATTATAGGGGCAATAATGGAAAAAAATATTATATTACATCACTAGCGATATATTTATATCATATGAGATATAATTTATAGTTATATCAGAATACCTATATATATAAGACAAAGAAATATGTTTGTTGAAATTGTGTTTTTACGTCAACAATCCTTATTACTGTTACACAGAGTTCACAATTACGTATTGAGGTGTGTTGTACAAGATTAAAGCTTGCCGTCCATTGAATAAAGCCACATATATTTATAGCTTATTCGTATTAGGTATATAGATATCTACAATCTGTTTACGTAGAGCAAAAAACTTTGTACCTACCTTATAAAGCGCGGTGTTGAGTTCTGCCACTCAACACGCATGGAGGCATTGTCTCTAGAACACGGCGGAACAAAAGGTGGGGGGACAAAGTGTCTTAACACTAGGTTTTCTCTGCCTACCCTGCTGTGTGCGGGATCGGCGTGAAGCTGATTTGATTTAATCTGTCATACAAGTTGCTATGGCAACGAGTATTGTACGCATCAATTGCTTCTCTAGTAATCACAGATATATATTTAGATAGCACAATAAACAATTATAAGATGTTTATTATAATTTAGTTATATTTTATATTTTTGTAAAAAATTCTCATACATCAAAGTATTTTATTTTTAGGTTAATTTATATGAAAAAATAAAATTTGCTATTTAACTTTTAAATAAGACGAAAGAAATAAAAATATGTAAATTGGTTTCCATCATTAATCGTGCACGAGTAAATACTATAATAAATAAATAGATAATACCTTGTATTAAAACGTACTTTCCGAACAATTTTTGAAACATAGTGTTGAGTGGCAGAACTATTTGCCGCGCTTTGTCTAGTCACCAAAACAAAGAAATAAAATAATTCATTCGACCGGGTGGGATTATATATAAAAATATAGTAAATGATCGCCGTAATCGCTTCCAAAAGTCACTAGAAACCCTCGGTTGGCCCTGGTGACATTTGATGAGATTTAAGATTAACTCCCCCTCTCACTCAAAAAAAAAAAAATTGTATCTACAAAGATTTTTAAAATTTTTAGAAGATTATCCTTAAAAAATACAAGTAGAAAATATTATCTTATTTTATTTTAAAAATGTCTGCACAGAAACGTTGCAGGTTGTTTTTGACTGGCATAGAAATAGAAATAAAAAACTTAATACACAATACACAATACCGAGACCTCAACATAACCCCTTCCCCCCATTTCGAGCCTCACGTGACTTATGGACGTCCTCCAACGTCGTAGCTATATTTAAATTATATACTAAGCATGTGATATTTGGTGTGGCACAAGCTTAACTCGCGTAGACAGTCATTCGTACAAAATTGCCGTCGACGTTGTGGTTTGTGTGAGGGGATTATTCTGTGATTATTTCGAAGTTCTTCAAAACTTAAAGATGTGTTGCTTAATCTGTCTCATGCAGTTACATGTTTTTTGTACTTAAAAGTTAATAAGATTTAAGTTACTGTTGAAGCCAGTATTTTAATGAGTTTCAAAAGATGGAGATAGGGTGGAGTAAATGGTCACAGAGGCTTGGTGACTTTGAAAGCTTATTAGGTTATTTCTTGTGTTGTGATTTAAACAAATAATATATATATATATATATATATATATATATATATATATATATATATATATATATATATATATATATATATATATATATATAATTTAGGTGAACAATTGCAATAATTCATGCCGTCGTGGCGCAGCGGTACTAGCGGTGCGTCTGCAAATGCGACGGTTTTTGGTTCGATATTTAGACGCGGGAATGATTTAATATTTTCGTTTCCGTGTTGAGTTTAATGCAATGCTTCAAGGATTCAGCGGAAAGTGGGGAACGGAAGTGTCTTAATTGTGTAGAATGGCATTTAGTATCTTAATAGGTTCCGAGGTTCCTTCAGTCTGTCCTGCATTTTTAACGACACCTATCTATAATATAAATATCGCTTACATTCGACAGTAAATTACTTTTCTTTACTTTAATTATGATTTATTTGGAGTAAAGTTTATAAAAATTATGATTATGTGCTGGTTTAGCTTTAATTAAATGTAGGTAACGATATTAATCGAATTTCTTCTAAGACACACACGATATAATATTTTTGTTTAGACCGACACGATAATAACTTATAAAAATATAAGATTTGTAATTATATAAATGCTATGAATTCAAACCTGCGACTTTCATATGCATTAAGAACTGCGCCGAAACGATGTTAAAAATATTTATCTTCTAACTAATAGTAGATATTCAAATATACGAATAATGAATAATGAATCTTCTTTTTAAGTTTCGAGACATTATTTTAGCAAAATAAGAATACCTGAAAATATGAATAACTGTATACAAATAGAATTTGTCGTATGCACGTCTGTCTGTCGAATTATCTTGAATGTAGCGTTCACATTTCTTTTGGTTTGAAGAAAATTACATTATTTTGTTGATTACTTCCCATTCTAGTACCTTTTAAGCTTGTAGGTTACCCTTATAGTATTTTTTGTATAGAAGTTTTTAATTTGTGATATTTTGTATATGTATCTGAAGTTTGTAAAGTTCAAGTTCTTTATCCCACTGAGGTAACCGCCAGACAGACAGACCGAAGCGCCGATCGCTATATTCTTGTGACATTGAAATTTAATCAGTTTAATATACAATATCATTGAACTTAATCCTTTACAGGCATAGAGTGAAAAGTTTTTTTTTAATAAAATAAATAACGAAGCTGTCGTTTTAAAGTATATTTGTTAAGTATAACGCGATCGGGCACTAATCAGAATAGGAGCTTATTGATGATAACATGGGTTCAGGTATGGGACTAGTGGTGATGAGGCCACCACTCAAATCAAGTCAATTCAGCTTCACGCTGTATCCCGCACACAGCAGGGTAGGCAGAGGTAACCTAGTGTTAATACACTTTGTTTCCCACTTTCCACCGAGTTCTGGAGGCATTGCGTGTTGAGTGACGAAACTCAACGCCGCGCTTTGCCTCGACACCAGGGCGAAGAAATAAAAATATAGGGCGAAGAAGTAAATAAATATTTTATTTTGTCGAGTGGGGATCGAACCCACAACCAGTCAATTTTACAGCCACATTTCTTGCCCCTGCGCCACGACTGGCCTCCTTCTGGTAACAAGACAAAACGCAGCATTGAGTTCCACCACGCGTCACAGAATACCTCCAGAGATCTGCGGAAAGTGGCAAACGGAAGTCTTAATTGGAACGGAGTGTCTAACGGAGTCTCGGAGTCTTAACACTAGGTTTCCAGGTTCCCTCTACCTACCTTACTTACCATACCTTACCGATAAAAAATATCTATTTAAGTAATATAATAAATTTTACTCTATAATTTTCCATCAGACAGACTCAGGCTAGACTGTAATAGCGTTTTGACGTCTCCTTTTTCTTCCACATCTATTATTTATTTACGTGTTAATGTACAGACAGACGGACGAAATTAGCAACGATTATGGTTACATTTGTATAGTGAATTACAGAAAGGATGCGGGCTTATATAATTAGTATGGTTAGTTTTAGTTGTAAGATGAAACTTTGTTTGTAGGAGTTTTGTTGTACATGTCATTTTAGAATATATTTTCTTTCAAATAAATCTGAATTGCGCTGGAGAAGGAAGGATCTAAGTATACTCCAGATAGTAATGGGTTCGATTTTGATACAGCAAAATGGTAGGTCATGTTAAAAATTGTAGTCTGCTTTTCTTTGAATCTTAGACATATCGGATCGACTGGTTTTTTTATGGTACATCAACAATCTACGGAAAGTGATAACCAATACTATTTTGCATAATGTCTAAGATAAATAAGTATACGATATCAAATATATCTTTATATTTTTTTAGGGTACCGTATCTCAAAAGAAAAAAAAAGGAAACTCTGATATAATCACTTTATTGAACGTCTGTTCGTCTGTCAAGACAAATATATCGAGAACCACTGGTCTTGGTCTCTATTATATTACCTCACGTTAAACGTTACAACTTACACGCTAAGTCTCAATAATATAACAATTCAAAAAGGTTTAAGTATATTTTTGTTTGTCCGATAACATCTCTGCGATACACACACTGGGGTAAATTAAACTGACATTAGTTGAATTTTCTTTAGTATAATAGCGGATGTTTGATAGTTAGTCTTATCTCTAAGAAAGATTTGGATTTACGTATAGTTTATATGTATGGGGGGCTTGTTAACTATGTAACAATATTTTAATGAAAATACATTTGGGATCAGTAAATGGGAGGTAAAATCGTGGATGACTGTATACGCGGTTGGTTGTGAGTCTCAACATAGCGGAATTTGGACCCGCGCCTCTTAAAAAGCAGGCCCTCTGGTTAGTAACACATACGATCAAAAACGTATGTCGTTGACGTTAGTGCAGGAGCTTGTAACTACAATTTTTAAATAGTTTTTTTTTTCATGTAAACGATTACTTGAAATATCTCTCTACAATCATTTCATACATCGATGAGACGAATACGTTTAAGCAAATACTATGTTAAAAAAAAATTATAGTCAAATATTAAAATATTTTTATATTTTATTTTTATATTCTATGACATTAGTCATTAAAATAATGTTGTTTCATGTTATATTTCATTAATAAATAATTAAAATGTAAAGGTATTCTTTTGTATACACTTTATTACAATATATTACTATTTCGTTAATTAATAATTTATTTTAATATAACTAAATAATTTATTTTAAAATAAATAAAGCGCCATCTCACTATAATATAACAAACTAGCTTAGGAAACGAGCATCTTTCGAAACAGCCGACTCCAGCTTTCATCGTGTTGTATAAAAACATAGGTGGCGCTTATTACAAAAATAAAGAAAATATATTAAAAATTGTTAAAAAAATATAATTGCATAAAAAAAGGTTGACTGAAAAATAAATAAATGTATTTTTAATATTTTAATACCTTGCAGTGCAAACAAATTACAGAGTAAAAAAAATAAAATTTTAAAAAATATTATAACATAACCCGACTAATATTTATGTAAATGTTTGTGAAAATGGATATTTGTTTCACTCTCACGCAATAACTACTGAAGTCGATGCTAAGTAAAACAAACAAGCTCAGTAATTCAATATTGTAGTAAGGTTGTTGTAGCATTAGCTTAACACCGAATTCAAAATTATGAAATACTTTTTTAATTATTTTTGTTTAACAAAGTCAAAGTACGTTTTACATTATATAAAATTATTTTTTACCTTTAGCTCGTTGTTTGAAGTTGGTTTTTCTTTTTGTTAAAAATTAATTTATTGACTAGCAAATTTAATCACATTTTCAAAATCAATAGTATCGACTAGTTCATGTTCGATTGACATGATAGCGAGATTGTGTTTTTCATTTTCATTCTTTCATTTTTCTTGTACATTTCTTGATTCTTGATTAAAAAAAAATTAGAAGAATTGATCGTAGACTTTGATGCCCCTTTCCTTTTGATGCCCGGTGCGACTGCACCGCTCGCACCCCCCCAGCTACGCCACTGTGCTGTAGAAACTAGAAACTATATTGTACCTAAGGACTCTTGTAAATTGAAACCTTTCTGTATTATCATCTAAATTTAACAGAAAAAACATTATTCGAAGCAGTTTACTGTCTACGAATCGATGTTTTTTTTATTTTCTTCGGTTTACAGTGTCGATGGAAATTTGATTATAACAAATTTAAAATTTAAAATTTAAAGTTTTAAATTTGAAATTTGATTATAATATTATGAAAGTAATATGAATTATTTATATTCTATATTAATTATCTTTGTGGAACATCTGACTGATATACGCGACGGTTGTGGGTTCAAAAAAAATAATATTTAAATAATATATTTTTTCATTTTTCAACTTTGGTAGACAAATACAATACAATACAATAAACTTTATTGCACACAAAATATATAATAATATAAATCAATAGTATAGAATAAACTTACATAAAATATGTTTACATGACAAATGAGTTCGGAGTCCCGCCATTCCACACGCAATGATTTTGAAATTGTAAAAAAAGTAAGTAAAACAGAGTGTTAACACTAAATTAACTCTGCTTATCCTGTTACGCGAGAAAAAAACTCTTTTCTTCTTCTTCTTTTGAAAAAAATCTTTTTATGTATGTATCCCGCACATGGCAGCAGCAGGGTAGGCAGATGGAGCCTGAATATCTAGACACTCCTTTCTCATTAAGACACTTCTGTTTCCCACTTTCCGCCGCATCATAATGCAATGCATCCAGAGCATTCCGTGTTGAGTAGCTAAACTCAACGTCGCATTTTGCCTCGTTATCAAAACAAAAATATGACAATATTAGTTTGTAGGTACCTATGTGGTTACTAAAATTGAAACATTAAGAAGAAAGATTTGGATTTACGTATCGCTCATATGCATGGCGGGCTTGTTAACAATGTAACAACATGTCAATGAAAACATTGGAATTGGGGTTAATAAAACGGAGGTGGGATAGTGGTTGACTGTATAGGTACGCGATTGGTTGTGAGTTTCAACATAGCGGAATTTGAACCCGCACCTCTTAAATACCATGCGCTCTGGTCACTAAGATATACGATCAAAAACGTATAACGTTAACGTTAGTGCAATTACCTTGTAACTAAAATTTTTAAAAAGATTTTTTTTTCACGAAAATGATTTCTTGAAGTATCTCTCTATACTTATTTCATACGTAGTCGATGAGAAAATTATATATTATTATTATGTTTCTCGTTTAGAATTCACGTTTTCAAAAGAACCCGGTCCTTTGGAAGGCTTGCGTGGGGACACAGGTCCAACACGTAGAGGCTCCTTAGAGAATATAAAAATGTTTTACTGTGACGCAATAGCCGGGATCCATCTCTGGGTAACCACAGGTAATTGCCCAGAGATAGTCGCCGGTTAATGCGTAGGAACTATGGAAAATGTGGAAATCTAAACTAGGACTATGGAATGGAATTTGGATGGACTGCTACTGGGCTATTGAGTGAGACTAACGGACGTCGCCTTTACAATAGTCTCAAATTGAATGGTTGGCGGACGGTGACTCGCCTTCCACTAGATGGGCCCTCACAAAGCGGCGTAGTGCCTTGGGCGCAACATCGGCGTGGTCGCCTAAGGGTGTAGACAGGTGTGCACCGGTTTCACCATCACGAGGAGCTCCTGAGCGGGTTTCCCCGCTATTACGCAGATTGAGCACTTCCACCCTTTCGAGCATATAGCTCTTGCGCTCCACTCTGTCGGCCAATAAAGGCAAGCCAGAGGCGGGGGATAGATTACAATTCCCCTCCGGAGGACTCAGGTCCGTGGGGTCGCCACTCCCCAACAGCTTGCCACAAGCTGCCCTGCGGGTTATTATTATTATTTATTATTATTATATTTAAGCAAATGCTATGTTAAAATATTATTGTCAAACATAATTATTCAAATATTTTTATATTTTATTTTTATATTCTATATTGGCATAGAATACAAAAACAATATTAAAATAATGTTTTTTCATGTTATATTTCATTAATATAAATATTAAAAAAAAATAAATAAAATACAAAGGTATTCTTTTGCATATAATTTATTACAAGTTTTACTATTTCGTTTATTAATAATTTAATTTAATATAAGTGAGACGCGCCATCTAACTATAATATATAGAACTAGCTTCGGAAATGGGCATCTTTCGAAACGTTTAGCTTAGTTGTAGTTACAAAAAAACATTGTAGGTGACGCTTATTGCAAAAATAAATAAATTGCAAAATGTCTAAAAGAATATATATTTTATAATGATAAAAAAAATTGTTAATGAAATATAATTGTAGAAAAAAAATGTTTGACTGAAAAATAAATAAATGTATTTTTAATGTTTTAATATTTTAAAACCTTGCATTGCAAACAAATTACAGTAATACAGAGTACCTTATAATTCCAAAAAAATACATAATTTTAAAAGATATAATAATCCGATTAATATTAAAAATGTAAATGTTTGTGAAAATGGATATTTGTTTCACTCTCACGCAATAACTACTGAACGATTTTGGATGAAACTTTACAGCAATATAGCTCGAAACCGTGGCACAGTTTAACTGTAAACGTGACGAATGTGGGTTCCATTCCCCCTCGGAAAAAAATAATTTTGAAAAAATAAAATAGATTTTATTTTACTTAAGTTTGGATGATAAAGTAGATAAAACGCGTCGTTGAGTTTTGCCACTCCAACACGCAATATCTCGAATATTCTTCGGAAAGCGGGAAACGGAGTGTCTTAAATGTCTATCCTGCTAAATGCGGGATATAGCATGAAACTATAATAAATAATAGTATACTTTTTCCTTTTCTATGCAAATTATGTCAAAGTGCTGCAGAAACTATACTGTAAGGACTGTTGTAAACTGAAACCTTTCTTTATTATCATCTAAATTCTAACAGAAAAAGCATTATTTAAAGCCCTTTACTGTCTACGAATCGATGTTTTTTTTTCTTTGGTAAACCAAAGAAAGATATGAAAAGAAAAGAAACCAGTTTCGATTGAAATTCAATATATTAAGAAAGTAATATGAATTATTTATATTATATCTTGTTATAGCATGTGATCTTTATTGGAGGTTCTGACTGTTATAAGCGGTTGTGGGTTCAGAAAAAATATATTTAAATAATAAAATTTTACATTTTCCAACTTTGGTAGACAGAGCACAGCGTAGAGTTCTGGCGGAACTCCACACGTAATGTCTTGGAAATGTGAGAAAAGTAGGCAACATAGTGTTAACACAACGTTAACTCTGGCTATCCTGTAATGCGAGAAAAAGCCTTAATTTCTTCTTGTGAAAAAATATATTTCTTAACTTCACCATGTATCCCGCATATAGCAGGGTAGGCAGAGGAAACCTGAAAACCTAGTGTTAAGACACTCCTTTCCCATTAAGACACCTCTGTTTACGACTTTCCGCCGCATCACAATGCATCCAGATGATTCCGTCTTGAGTAGCTCCAGCGAAAAAATTCGTGCGAAACAATGCGCAACTGTCGTGGCACAGTTTAACTGTAAACGTGACGAGTGTGGGTTCCATTCCCAATCGGAAAAATTTAATATTAGTTGATATTTTCATTTTCTTGGTTTGGCAAATAGATAAAATGCGGCGTTGAGTTTTGCACTCCAACACGCAAAAATGAAAATATTAGTATATATGTTTGTGGATAATAAAATTGAAACATTACAGAAATTACATCCACTTTTATTAAATTAAGAGACAATAACGCATATATACAGACATAATTGCAGAATTTGTAATCTATTCTATATAGTAGGTAATATGCGAAACAGTCACGCCGTTTTTCAATAACATATTTCATTAATACTTCAACCTTGCCTAACAGCAGTATCTGATTTGACACTATCAATCATCGCTGATAAGAATGCTTTTTATTCTAATGGATTAGTAGGCTGGTTATCTTAAGAGCTTATTAGCCGCTAAAAATATTTTTTTCCATACTTCAATCTAGTAATGAAAATGCCAGAACAAAATAATGCTGGAAGACGACGATATTGATATACCAAAGTTTCTTACTAACTGGACGACGGATTATTTTGATAACGTAAGTAATGATTTAGAAATTGTTAATTAATTAAACTTGATAATAAATTAAAGACAAACTCAATAATTCTAGTCAATTGTTTTTGTTTATTTGTAGTGTCAAATCTTGTTTTTATATTTATTAACGCTTAACTCTACTCTACAAAAATAGTGTTGAAACTCTCTGTTCTATTAGATTTTTATATTTTTCACAATATTTTTGATTTTCGATTTCTTTAAAGAAATTATGAAAGTTGCCGATTTAATACGATTTCTTAAACAATTAAATTAAAGAATAATACAATTAATAGATTATTATTGTTGTATTATAATCAGTATCACGCCGTATCCCGCACACAGCAGGGTAGGCAGAGGGAACCTAGGGTTAAGACACTCGGTTCCCCATTTCCCGCTGAATTTTTCGAGGCATTGTGTGTTGAGTGGTGTTGGGGGCAGAGCCAAGTTCTATAACGATTAATGTTTAAACAGTAATAATGTACTTACTAATAAAAGAATGTTCATATCTAAAATTTCTATTCTTTACATAACAATAAAATATTTTTACAGCTAGATACATCTGAATATCCGTTTCCGAACACACTATGGCACGTAAAGCCATTACAGGAGATTGCTTTGAAAACATCAGCGATGCTCGTCGTCGGTGTCTTGGGTATCTTCCTCAACGCTGTCATCCTCATCATTTTAATAAGAAACAAATGGTTATGGACAGCGACCAATTTTCTGATCGGCAATCTTGCCCTGATTGATTTAGTGACTCTGATATTTTGCCCTTGGTTCATGCTTGTCAGGGATTTTTATCAGAATTATGTTCTGAAAAACTTTGGATGCAGATTTGAAGGATTTTTGCAAGGTAAATTTTTTATGAATAAAATAAAATTTTGCTTTATCTGATTTACTTATTGTTGTTTTTTTCGGATGGTTGAATTTTGTGTGACACTATTGTTTATATAGATAGTTGTTTGTAAGAGTTTGGTCTTCTCTTGGAATTAATATATTTGACACATTTTCATTTCACCGGTCATGCAATACAAAGTGTGGTTCAGTTTCGCCGCCCAGCACATTGGGAAAAAGAACGAGAAATAGAGAATACTTTTTTACATTTTTTAAAGTGTTATTCCGCACTTAGGAAAGAATGATACATATTTAGAATTGTATAAAAATTTGAACGCAACGGGACGATACGTTGAACGTATGGCTTAGCGGTCAGAGCGCCTGGCCGGTTTCTAGGAGGCGCGGACTCGAGTCCTGCTACGTTCAATTTTTTATAAATAAGTATTAGAGTATATTTTTTTACACTAGCATTTTTTTTATCTGCCCACTAAGTGTGAAAGTATGAATGTAATGAAGTCTTGTATTTTATAAGCAACGTCTTATTAAATCTTTCATAATTTATATTACAAAAAAAAACAATTAATATCATATTATTACTTGTTTCGTATTTCAGCATGTTGTCTTCTCGCTAGCGTGATTGCAGTGATGCTAGTATCATATGACAGATTGGCATCAGCAGCTTTGACACAAGAGGCAAAGGTCACTAAGAACGCTGCTCCTAAACTGATAATCGGCACTTGGATTGTTGCTATCGGATTGTCTCTACCTTGGAGTATAAAAAGAGAGTTCATGGTATTGCTAAAATTATTAATATTGTTGCTGAACTAAGAATTTCTAGTTGTTAAATATTTAAGCTATATAAGAGTTTGCCACACTGTAAATTTTTGTCGAGATTTCATCACAAAAAAATATGAAAATAAATCACAAAATACTTTTAAAATTGTTAATTTTAAAGGTATATAAAATTAAAAGATGTTTATCGTAGTCTCATTGTCAAGGATATAAATTGTATCAAATAATATAATATTGTAAGTGTATAAAATTTCAAGCAAATCGGATGGCAAGTAGTTAGTCAAAATAGCTTTGAAAAAGTTTCTTACACTTGATTGATATAAAAAAAAAACATGTTAGACTTACATATGAAACGAAAGATATAGGAAAGTACAAATAAAGAGTAGAGTGTAAATAACAAAGGGGTTCATAGAAAAATCAAATTTCCAGTTTTTAAATATTTAAGCTATATAAGGGTTTGCCACACTGACAAATGTTTGTCGAGATTTCATCACAAAGTGACATTTTTCTACAAATATACTTAAAAATATGAAAATTAACGAATACTTTTAAAATTAACAAAATTAAGAAATGTTTATCGTAGTCCCACCAACAGGGATGTAATATAATATTGTAAGTGTATAAATTTTCAAGCAAATCGGATGGCAAGTAATTAGTTAAAATAACTTTGAAAAAATTTCTTACACTTGATTGATGTAAATAAAAAAACACTCATATATGAAACGGAAGATATAGGAAAGTGCAAATAAAGAGTAGAGTGTAGATAGCAAATATATGAAACGAAAGATATAGAAAAGTACAAATAAAGAGTGAGTGAGTAGAGTGTAGATAACAAAGGGGTTCATAGAAAAATCAAAATATTTTTTTTTCAGTTTCAATGATATTAATAAATTCTGTTTTGTTTCAGGAGCGGCAGTGGTTAGACCACTTGGAGATGTTCTGTGCTGAAGACCTGGAAATACTCGGCATATATTGGCATTTTATTATATTGCTACTGGTGTGGATCCCATTGGGCGTTATGATTATAACAGTAAGTGAATTACAAATACATAGTATTAAAAATCTTTTCGCTTAATTTCGATATATTTTGTTGTAAGTTATCAGATCGAGGCAGAGAGGAAATATATTAATATATCTTTAAGTTAGGATCTAATATTTTTACAAAATTATTTACACAATCCAATACTTCTCAAATCCATTATGATAGTTCGTGCCAGTCGTGGCGCAGGGGCACAAAGTGTGACTGTAAAACTGACTGGTTGTGAGTTCGATCCCCACTCGAGGAGATGAAATATTTACTTAAATTTATATTTCCATTTCTTCGCTCTGGTGTCGATCACAAGCGCGAGTTCTGCCACTCAATACGCAATGCCTCCAGTATTCGGCAGAAAGTGGGGAACGGAGTGTCTTAACACTAGGTTCCCTCTGCCTACCCTGTAGTGTGCGGGATACAGCGTGTAGCTGAGTTATTATGGTGTCTCATGTGTGTAGTAGAATATCATTCAATTTTACTCACTTTTATATACTATTTTGCATACATTTTCAGTACGGCACCATAATGTGGAGAATAGAATGGACTGCCCGTGAGTTATCCTCCCGAGGTGGAGGCCAGACTATAAATAAAGCAAGAGGCAAGGCCATGAGGATTACTGCTTGTATACTACTAGCTGCTGCATTATGTAGAATACCGTATACTATATTGGTGTATTGGCGAAGCAACTTGAAGAAGGAAATTAATGCGGTAAATAATTTAGTATTTATAGTTATAGGTAATTAGCAATAGGCATTCCACAGGGTCACCATGCGGATGTACGGATGAGGCGGCTCAGGGTGAGGAGCTGAGAGTAGTATCAGCATATACACATATAGTATAGGTGATACAAGTGCCGCTTTCAATATTCTAGAAACGACAGAGTTTAACGACATCTATTATATATTAGCAAAACGTCCCGGATTCCTCTGGAAACTAGAGTGGGCTGACTCGAACTACTATCTTTCTTTCTTTCCCGATTTTGCTGTTTTGGAATCATTATATTTAATACATTCTAAATGTATATACGAATGTTTCCGAATACAATATATCTCTAAGTCTTAATGAAAACATATTGTTTTATGATTCCTTTACATAAATAACTGCTAAAATTAACATTTGACGAGAATTAAAAGGTACTGCATTTTATTTATTTATAGAAATTAAAACGTGTGTCTTAATATTTATAAAGGACACTATTCTGGCACAGTTGGTAATGTCTTATAATAATAAAATAAAATTATCGTTTTATAATTATAAAGTATATCTGTTTATTTTTATATATATTTTATATGCGTAGGTAGAAGGCGGCTACGAAATAATATGGTTTGTAGCAAGTTATCTGATGTATGTGAATTGCGCTATCAACCCACTCATATACGGTTTTACGAACATCAGATTTCGACGAGCTATGGACAGAACACCCGGCATCGCTTGTTTTAAATTTAGTGCGTGGTGCTGTATATGTACTACGGTAAGAGATAGCTATTTTTTTTAGCCTTACGCTGTATTTCGTATGTAACAGAGTAGGCAGAGAGAGAGCCCACTGTTAAGACACTGCGCTCTCACTTTCCCTCGTATTCTGGAGGCTTTGCGTATTGAGTTCAGGAATTCAATGCCGTGATTTGCCTAGACTAGAGCGTGAAAATGAAAATATTACATATTTAATTATTATAGATGTATTTATTACAGTTTTCCTCGAGCGGGAATCGAACCTACAATTTATCACGTTTACAGTTATACGTTCCACTCATACGCGCCTCAACGCCACGACTTGCCTCTACTTATTAGCTATTTTTTTCATCAAATATATGACTTGGTGAAAGAAAGTTCAAATAATGTTCAGAATTGATCCACATTCGGAGAATTCTTAATAACTGTATTAGGACTCCCAATGTGGATCCAATCCAAACATTATTTGAACTATGTACAAAACAATTCACGGTTATTAAAGTGTAGTAGACATCACTTGATGAGCCAAAAAAAACTTTGTTATTCCTGCAATTTGAAGATAGTGTATTGAAATCCAACGAACAAAAATATAAAAAAATAAAAATAAACTGAAACAAAATATTGTAGCAAGTTTAAATTAATAAGTGATTTATTACATTATTTTATTATATATTTCTAATACAACCACAATTTATAATGCAGGTCGTAAAAAAGAAACAATCAATACAACCGAATAACATAGAAAAGATATATGTCATAGAAACCAGTCCACGGCCGAAAAGGAAAATATCGGGGATGGTGAAGAACTTTCTTCACATTAACAGACAGTCGGTGGAACTCAGCATTCCCAAAGTGGACGAAGCAACCACTAAACCAACTAAAGTGACACCTCTCAAAACGGAGCCAGTATAAGGTGTCGAATAAGATGGATTATTATATTTATATTTTATACTAGGGCTTTCTGTCGCTTCACTCGCATATATAATGTATAATCTAAAAGTTGTGTATGACATTTATAAGACTTTACCCAAAAGTGCCCATGGTTGCTTATCACAAATGACGTAATGTTAGACATCTACGGCAGAATCTAGTCTATTATTATTATCTAAATTTTTTTTGAAAATTGCAGGGAAAAAGTCATATTCTACTTCTAATTAAAGAAACGTAATGGAACTTCTAATTAAAGAAACACAATAATAGAAAATCGATAAGAATTTATAAATATTCTTATAAAGATGATTATATTTAAATATAACCAACCCAAACAATCCTTAGCGAAATCATCGATGAAATCGTCGTAAATAATATAACAATAATAATTTATTAATTTTGACTCTTAGTACAGTTAGGCTAGTAGTAGCGCAGGTGCACAAAGTGTGACTGCAAAATCGACTGGTTGTGGGTTCGATCCCTACTCGAGGAGATGAAATATTTATTTAAATGTATATTTACATTTCTTCGCTCTGGTGTCGAGGCAAAGCGCGGCGTTGATTTCCGCCACTCAACACGCAATGCCTCCAGAACTCGACGGAAAGAAGAAAGGAGAACGGAGTGTCTTAACACTAGGTTCTCTCTGCCTACCCTGCTGTGTGCGGGATACAGTGTGAAGCTGATTGATTGTTATGATTTATTTATTTGTGACTCTTTGTACAAAGGGCATTTATCTTCTCTTGTCTGAACCTCGGTTCACCACAAGTAATTTTTTCTGTTGTCTAACACAAAAACTAGTGTTTAACTGTATCCTATTTAGGATAAACGTTCTGCACTTATCCTTAAGTAGGGCATAGTTAAACGCTAGTTTAATTAAGGATGTGATGACCCTGGCCCACGACGGCCTCAATTAATTATTATATTTATTTAATTTCTCTGAGGTGGCAAAAAGAAATTGGTCCATAAATTTACTACTACTTATGAACTATGCAACACAGACATATTTTTTAAATTTGTAACATTAGTTCCTGAGATTAAGCGTGTTTAAATCGAACAAACTTTTTTACTTAAATGTGATACTTATGTAAGTATAAATATATTTTTGTACTATAATTATTATCTTATTGTGATAATTCATTGTGCTACCGTTAACTAAAACATAAAAAATGGTGGTAGTTTTAGTGGGGAAGGAAGACAATCCACATACTACAAGTTTTGTGACTGTTAAAAAAAAAGTAGATTAGATTGGGAATCAACCAGCAACCTGTCACGGTTACAATCGCACGCTAATGCGATTGGCCTGCGCCTCTACTAGACAACATAGCCTAGGCCGCAAGTAAAGGTTTTTTTTTTAATTTTACTTCTGGTTTAAAAATTCGAATTAAGAAGATTTTTTGTTTAATCATTCCATTGTATTGTTTATTGTTCCAAAAATTGTGATGTTTTGAATGAATACTCTTTACTACAAAATTGCAGCCTATTTTGTGAACCACCGTAGCGTTTGGCGCTCCGTTCTCTCTGACTACCTACTACTACTAGGGATAAAGCGTGAAGTTAGTATAGTTCAGTATAGTTTTAACTTACAAATTCAAAGGCGGTTGACATGATAACGCAGTTGAACGCATCTTAGGCGAAATAAAATATATAACAAAAGACCGTATGTACCCTACATTAACCTATATTACCGTATATTAATTTATCAATTTCTTTTTATTGGCTTAAATATTGAAAAAATATTAATTCTTCATTTATTAAATAAATACAAAAACTATAATGTGCCTTTTATTTGCATCTTATTTTATCTCTATATATAATAAGACAGTAAAAATATTTTGTCTGTACATTTAGTAATTTTGACTGAAATGGATAGAGGGACACTTAAAAAGAATAATAAAGCAAAAAGATTTTTTTTTTAATTTCTTGTCTGTCTGTCTGTTGATATTTTTGTCCACATTTTTCTCAGAAAGTACTGAACCGATTTATTTGAAAATTTCACCAATTACTTTGTTTTAACTCAACTTAACTACTAAAGTTTAGTTCATCAAAATCGGTTCATTAAAAAAAAGTTATCGTCATTTGAATGAACTCAAGGCATTAGTTTGCCTGCGAATATTATATAGCAATCGCGCTGGTAAGATTTTTGGCTAAAGAATGAAATTCGAAACGTCTGGGTTATATGATTGTTGATAAAAATATATATTTTTGAAGCACTATTATATAATATTTTATACAATAAAGTCAACAAAATTGAATTGTTAGTGGAGATTACCTTCATAAATCATAACAGTTAAGTTTAAGTCGTAATTAATTCAACACAGAGTTAAAGAACGATCTTGAAAGAAATATCAAGTAAATACAAAGATTTTTAGGTTGGTTCGTTCATATAATATAACTAATTTAAAAACTGTACAGGAGTTAATGTGTAATTCAATTATTACAGTTATTTTACAAAGAATATTATGAATCCTACAAATCAATAATTTAACATTTAAGGCTGTTTCTGAATGAGTAAATTAAATTATTCACTGACATCAGCACATTTAACAGTTTTAGAATTATGATGAGACGTATATTATACTAGAGGGCGCGCGCGGTTTCACCCGCTTATTAGGAGTAAATTCTAAAAAAACCACGAAACACGTGTTCAATAAAATATTTTTAACAGTCTGAATTTAATTTTATATACAAATAGGTGGCAATTTAAAGATTTTTCCATATAAACTTTCAATCCCTTATTTGAATTAGGGGGGAATTCTTAAAAACCATGAAACACGTGTTCAATGAAATATTTTTAAGTCTGAATTTCAAAATTTTATAAAAATCGGTGCAGATGAATTTTTTTTTCCATACAAACTTTCAACCCCTATTTCATCCCTTTAGGGTTAAAATTTTTGAAATTCCCTTTTTAGTGGATGTCCAGAATATGAAAATAAACATCTGCCCAAGTTTCACGTTTCTACCATCAGCGGTTACGACTCTGCATGCGTCTTACCTCAGTTAGTCAGCACAAGTCCTTTTATATATATAGATAGGTAGAAAGAACATAAAGTTACAAAAATATATACGTGTAATAAATAATGAGCTTTCTGTATATTTTATAAATATCAAATATCAACAATGGTGGTATTTTTTTATTTAAAACAATCAAAAATTCTTTGACGATAATGTAAAAAAATCATATTAGAAGTCATTATAATTGTCAATCAATTGTGCTTATTAAATCAATAATCATGTATTTTAAGCGGGCGAAGCCGTGGGCGAGCCGCTAGTTGTTAATATAAATATAGTTTATAAATGATTTGTGACAAGAAAGAAGAATTCTTTTTAAAATATCTAAATTGTATCAGCAACAGAAATAATCCCTCAAATTAATAAGATTTATAAATAAATATTTTAAATTTCGAGCAATATTTTATTTTGAATATTTGGAGAGATTATTGGAGAAAGTATTGAAAATAAGATGTTTTTCCGAAATGTTTTAATAATGATTAATTATCGAATCGTTGAAAAATTAAATGTAGTTTTTCCACTTATTATGAACTGGTCATATCTATCATAGCTTTTAAGTCTTGAACTTTAGTTTCCAACGTTTCCTTCATATAGGGCTCTATTTTCAAAATATCCGTTGCTTCTTGTAGTAGCGCCATGCTTTCCATGAGTTGTTCCTGTAAAAATAGAAACATTCATTATTTATTATATGAAGTTACTAATTATTGTATTACGGTTCTACAGTAACCGTAAATGCAAGGAGGACATATAACGACGTATGGTTATAAACAGAAATGGCTTGGAAAGATATAGAAGAACAGAAAAATCCCACTAAAGTCCAACTGATTTGACTTTTGTTTTACCTGTTTTATTATATGCTATATATTAAAATAAATAATTCATTCCCCCTCGAGATGGTCGAACCCACAACCTTTACATTTACAGTAAGACGTTTTCCCATTTTACCACGATAGCTGTTCGAATAAATGTATGTACAAATATCTATTAGTGCATCTGACGGTCACGATAACCTTATAACAGATTATTAGTTAAATCTTACCAGCATATTCATGTTACGCTGTTACGGCTATTAATAAAATCTGGAACGCCGTTCTGCCCATCAACTTCTTGACTGGCATTTCGCCAAACATTTTTCCTACTGATTTACTGCAATCTTTACTTTACTGAGACAAACGGGTACTATTTATTTTGAACCGGTATTTAAAATTTTTTTCCGAAACAAAAAACAGTTAGTTTTTTGTTTTTAATTTTTAATCTAATGATTTATTTTAGTTTAAATATATGTAACGTGGTGTCGTGAGACTTTTTTTTGTGTCATATTGTATTCTGCACGTGGCAGGTAGGCAGAGAGAACCTGGGAACGTTAAGTACACTTCGCTCCCTTTCAGGCACTTCCGTTCTCCACTTCCCGCCGAATTTTGGAGGCGTTGCGTACTGAGTGGTTGTGTGCAATATTTTATTTCCTAGAGAGAGAATTGAACCCACACCTTGTCACATTTACACACTGGTGCCTCTGCCTCACTACTGGCCTCTTCCTGTAGTCGTAAGACGTAAAATGGATTTTCCATTTTTCTCATTATTTCCTGCTATCGTAAGGATTTCGAAAAATATCAACTTCAAGAGTCCAGTAGATTCGACAGTGCATTCTTGTCTGTCATTCACCCAATAACGGAAGAGTTTCATATACTAGTATAGGTCGGCTTTTAGAAAATAGTTATTTTTATTTTCTCCATAGACACTAGTCTTTTATAGAAGCCAATAATATAAGGATTGATATATTTTGACCTGAGCGCTTTGACGGTTTCCAAAGAGGCCCAGATTCAAATCCTGCTACGTTGAAATTTTTATACGTATTCTTAATAAGTATTTTTCTTTTCTAAGTAATATATTTCGATCTGTTCTCAGTCAAATCAATTTATAATATCGGCATGTATAGTTTTCTATTATATTTTGTCTGCAAACTAAATATATACGAACTAAAATAATTAAAATATTCTGAAATTCTGTCTATGAAGGCAAACAGCCAGCTGTTACTTAGCCAATAAAAATAAATTAAAAAAAAACCAATAAAATGCTTAATTGTTCGTCAAAGAATGTGTGACGTACGTTTTGAGTATCGAATGATAATCGAAATTTCTATTTTCAAAGAATTTATACTGTAACACTGATTTTGATCAGTTTTTAGAGTTAAAGAACCCTAGTTTACAAGACAATGACGTCTCGACGTGTTGAGTGATGGAACTCGACGCCGCTGTTTGTCTTGTTATCAGAGCGAGGACACAAAAATATTTCATATCTCCGAGTAAGAATCGGGCCCATGACTGTCTTATTTACGGTTATTTGCTATACCGCTGCGCCACGACGGTTTCCAGATAGAGTAAATAAATTGATAAATGATATCAGATCAAAAAACATAAAGGCACATACGCCGACAAAATGTAATGTAAACGATAGAAAATAAATGTAATTAATTCTTACAACCAACCTGAGCTCCCTCTTTTGTCAATTTATCATCTTCGAAATCCCTCTTAGTTTGCATCATCATAGCAGCTTGTAGTTCCAAGAGAATAGTACCACGGAACCTTGTCCACCCAGGATCTAAGCTCTCAGCCACTTCTAGTAACTCAGTGCACAAATCAATTTTTCTTTTTAGCAGATAATCTGACAGTTCTGTAATTTATTTTAATTATGTTATTGTAATAATTATGTAGATATGTACTTCTACATAAAATAATATCTGAAAACAACAATTGATTTAATGTATAGGTTCATAAAAAAATACCTGTCAACGTATATCCTTTGTAGTTTCCGTAAATCTGCAACAAAGCTAACTTAGCTTGTACTACCAAATGATTAGTGGAATGCAACGTTGAATTATATTTGCTAATGAATTCCTCAAAACCTTTCGGTCCACCTTTATCCAGCGCTCCCAACTCTTGTTTTAAAGCATTATTACCCCACACCATTTGTCTACTTTGTATATAGTAACCACATTTTTGACATTGCCACGATGCTGTCTCGTCTAACGGGTTGGTGGAAACTAGCATAGCATCTTTAAGTGAATTAGAATCTGTGCTATTACACACTGAACAGAATATATTACCTAAATATGTTCCAAATTCTGTTGGATCTGAACACCTTAAACATTGACATTCAAAACATTTGGTTGCTTTCAAATGCCTCCTCCTGTCTAAAGTTCCTAGTAACGTTTGTGTGTATGTTGCAAAAATCAATTCACCTTTTAAAATCGGTACTGTTGCAATAAGAGCCAACTTGTTTTCATCATTTAAGTAAATATGACGAGTATTGGGCTTGCAATTATGATTCATCATTGAAGCTGTCAGGTAAATAGCACGTAACCTTTTCGAACCATCTGCTGATCTTACATCAAAGGAGTTTGTGTCAAATATTGACGCTACTTTCAAAATGGTTTCCCCATCAAATGGCAGTCCAAGTACTTGAGTTACAAAAGTAACAAGATTGGTCTTTAATACTTGATATAAAGGTGTATTTACTCTGTCTTTTAGATGTGACTCTAAGCTCATTATATTTTCGTATGCCTTAGGATTACTTGTTTTCATCAACAATACTCTCAACGGGGCGATAACGCAATATGCTGCCTCTACTTTACCTGGGTGTTCATATTTTATGTCACATTTGTAATTCCGTTTCGTCATTATTTTGCATTCATCCTTGTGAACTTCAGCCTTTTCACAATCAGCACCACACATAGGCCAATTACATGATTTGCACTTGTAGAAATCCAATTTGTCATCTTTTTGTATCGGCTCAAGTTTCTTGCCACATGATAAACAATGTACAGGACTGGAAATTCTTGGACCACTCACAGCTGGATTTTCTTTTAAGATCACCTCCCCTTGTTGGACATCTCTGGTTGCCACGTATGTCGTCCCAGAGATTCTGTGTATTGAATTTTGAAAGCACAACATTTCAGTTTGTGCCCTTCTTTCCAACCCTGTTTCTGATGAGCTCTAGAACAGTAATATACAAGCTTACAGCCTCCACATGTTTGGTTGGCTGGCTGGTGGCAGACAGCACACATCGGTATTTCACGCCTATTCATTGTTTTATTGTAACAAATCAAATAGAAAGATTTTAGGGCGTGCGCGCGCGCATCTCGTCTCGTTCCTAACACAATACTCGTTAAATATAGATACGGATAATTATCACTGCTAACTAAAAACTTGTATTCGTGCCAACAAAATGAAGTATTACAAAACTATACTGTGCCTTGAAAAAGAACAATTGTTTTCTACACAAAGCATACCTTTCGCTTTAGTCTTGTGAATTATTTATTTGATTATTAATAAATACATGTATTTTTACAAGAGAAGCCTTGTAAAGTGATTGGTCTAATACTGTGTATGTGCTTTAAATAACTGTAAATGAAACACCAAATCCAATAAATTATAAAATTTGAAATGTTAATTACTATCTACAAACTTATTTGAAATTATTTTGTTGCACGTCAGTAGCCCTTATTTCAAGAATTATGTACACAACATTGAAAATATTTTGGGAGTAATATTTTTTCTATAGAAATGTTTTATTTAATAAATACTATAGAGTAAGATAGTAAATATATTTCATTGAATAAGTGTTGTTTTCACGTAGTAAACGAAAGATTCAAAAGAACGTCTATTTTCATAAAAAAAAAAACATTGTATCGCAATTACGCAACCTGACCAGTTCGCCCGCCCTCTAGTCGTAAGCTTTCCTGCGTGCGCGCAGTGCGTGTTTATAAAAGTGTATTTTGTTAAAGAATTCCATTTTGAATTTAGAACAAATATTAGAAAAAAAGGTTAGTAATTGATCTATTACAGTGATACCATAATTTAAGTTTTTTATATATAACATTTGAAACGAATTGATGATTTAAAAAAAGGTTTTTTTAAATGGGAAAAGTGAGAACCTGTAAAGCAATTAAAAAATTACTACAGTAACCATCTACTCGCATACCAGGGTAGATCTAATGTTATATGTGATGATGCATTCGTTCTCAAGTTTCCGTCTGTCTGTGAGCAATGTCAGTCACGTTGCTCATTGTATTGTCAGAGCAAGAAAATGGAAACAAATGTATTTATTTCCCCCATAATTACATTACAAAACATTTTTAAACGATTACAAACGACAATGTGATTCTAAAAACCATAAAAGCAATGTTCTAATCTGTTGACTTTTATTACCGTTACGTCGGTGTTTATCTGAAAATCTATCTGAAAAAAACTGAATTAACGCATTAACTTTTAAAAATTCTTACTTGATATGAAGTTGCTGCAAGTGAAAGCCAAAATAATATTAATAACTGTTCAAATTGGCATCGGCTCCACAAATTATATTACATTAGATTTTAAATAAATAGTAAATAATATACGACGAAATTAAACAAACTCTTCCGTTTTATTACATTAGTATAGATTATACTTTTTTCAGCATCAGGTTGTATCCCGTATATAGTACGTAGCGTAAACCTAATGCTAAAACACTCGGTTTCACTTTTCCACATGGTCCAATTTTTGAGATATTCTGTGTTGAGTGGCGGAACTCGACGCCACGCTTTGTCTTGTTACCAGAGCGGAAATTGAACCCACAACCGTTACGTTTCTCGCAGGGCGCTCTTGCTGCTGATGACATCCTCCCAAGCAGCCACGTAGTGCTTGCAATTTCTCAGAATTATGAAAAATGATTGAATGTATAAATTATATAAATAATCTGTTGGCAAAAGCAGTATAATAAAAAAAGATGGTCTGCCGGCGAAGCCGCGAGTGGGCCGCTAGTAGGTAATTATATAGGTACATTATTTTGCCAATAGTTGAAAATTAAATTGCGTGTATTTGATTAGAACGTTTATTGCCTAATTAAGTATTAACAAATAATTATTAGATATTGACTAAAACCAAATTTCAATCAATATAATAACATTCACTCTTCACCACACAAACTAAATTGGAATTAAATTACAGAGGAATATTGAAATTATAATTGTTCTGAATCTGATGATGTATTTTCGGCATATGTATGAAACATATATTTTAATTATAGCCCAGCCTAAATTAATTATATATATATGTACTGTGGGTGGTGCTGTGGGACCACACGTGACTGTAATGATGACGGGTCTGGGTTCGATTCCCATTCAGATAACAGATTGGTCTGCTGTAGCCTCTATATATGATACGATGAAGCCGAGAACGTAATATAATAAAAGAATGGTATGGCAGTTTTAAAATATTTGATTAAGTAGGTACATGAAGAGAGGAAGAGATTAGTGTTACAATATTCGTTTCGAAATTTTGCGCCTTTTTGAAGGACG
Organism: Heliconius erato x Heliconius himera; assembly: GCA_013421005.1. Classification (NCBI taxonomy): domain Eukaryota; kingdom Metazoa; phylum Arthropoda; class Insecta; order Lepidoptera; family Nymphalidae; genus Heliconius; species Heliconius erato x Heliconius himera. The sequence goes on along the minus strand of JAATLQ010038435.1, from coordinate 62,075 downwards.
TCCGCTTAGGGAAGTTTAATTACCCCGAGTAAGGATTCATCACGTATACAGTACAGAATGAAAAAGAAAGAAGAAGAAAAATTATATAATTATCTTATCAAAATATATTATTAATCTATTATATTTTTTTTCAGATAATGGGCAAAAATAATGGCGATCTTGATACTTATGAGGTAATTTAAATATTTTTTTACTGACATCTCTTATTAGATTCTTAAATTTTTATGACGAGAGTTGGTTCTTTGCTTGAGCTTTGCTTCCTTTTAAAAGATGCGAATCAATTACACTAGATGTCGCTATTGCATTTGTAATATTATTCAAAATAACATTTATGTTAATATGTGCAGTTCATGTTTGTACTCCTTTTTGAGAAAATTTTGCCAACTACAAATATGCCAAATTTCTCACTTTACCTATGAAATTTGGCACATTTATAGTTTATATAGATATTGAAAAAAAAAATGTACCAAAATTCTGCACTCAGAATGCTAATATATTTTAAAGTAATGCATGAAAGATTCATTAAATTAATAAAATAAGTATAGCACACATATTAACAATTAAATAAAAAATAAAATAGTCGTCGTGCAGAGGCACAAAGTGTGACTGTAAAACCGACTGGTTGTGGGTTCGATCCCCACTCGAGGAGATGATATATTTACTTAAATTTATATTTCCATTTCTTCGCTCTGGTGTCGAGGACAAGCGCGGCGTTGAGTTCTGCCACTCAACACGGAATGCCTCCAGAATTCCGCAGAAAGTGTGGAACGGAGTGTCTGCACTAGGTTCCCTCTGCCTACCCTGTAGTGTGGGGGATACAGCATGAAGCTGATTTATTTTTTTATTTAAAATAGACAAAAAATTGCATGAAGAGTTATTGTGAATTGTCCTCAAGCGGAAATCGTACCCACAATCGTGGCGCTTACTTTCAGACGCTATGCCGTTGCGCCACGACGGCACTCAGATTATTTCTTAGAATGGAGATTAAATGTATATAATTACAAATATATTGGCACTGCTGCTAAGAACTTCTAACTAACCCTAATATCTCATAAGCTATAAAATTTAATCAAAATTAATTTAATTTCTCAGTATACACCGAATATCCAATTTTCCTTCAACAGGTCCGTCAATCTGAGGAGTTAGGCAGGTACCTGGTAGCTGCACATGATTTGTTAGCCGGTGATGTAATCTTGACAGAATTGCCTCTGGTCTTCGGACCGAAGGCCATGCCTGATCCAGAAGCATCAATGCCATGCGTTGGCTGCTATAAGCCGGTGTTTACTGATGTAGGGGAAAGATGTCCAAAGTTGGTATATTGGATATTGTTTATCTTACTGTCTTCGCATTACCTCGAATTCGGAAGTTTTAGGTCAACGCCGCACTTTATTTTAGCAGATAAGGAAAAGGAAAATAATCAATTCCTCCGATCGGCGGTCAGTTTATTATAATTAAAAATATATAATTTATGGCTTTTGTAGGGTCCCGTAGCTAAAATTAGGAACCCTTGGAGAATCTCTTTGTTATCCGTCTGTCAAGACCTTTTTTTATCTTGTGTTCATGTGGATGTGTAAAGTCATACAGGTGGTGGGATACAGCATGAAGCTGAAAAAAATCATACAAAATAATAGTATACGCCCGAAAAGCTAAGTTTCTAACAGCTTTTGTAAATTGGTCCACCCATTGACCTAAAATCCTGAAATTGGTATAAAACCCTCGATAGGCGAGTCCGACACCATTTAATATATTTTTTTTATTTTAAAACTTATTGTAAAATGTTGAGATTTGTAAAGAAACAGTTTGATGTGTTTTTTATAGATGTGGCTGGCCTGTATGTTCAGGATCTTGTCCGGGACTAAAGGATCCAAGACACCATGCACTGGAGTGTAAAATATTAAGTATCCGTCCAGAATGTGTGCTTGATAATATGGCTGAATATTATAGGTATGTTGCAGAATAATATGTTTTTTTTTGTCTTGTGTTAAGCCTCTCTGCTCTCCACATTCCTACGAATTCTTAAAGCATTGCGCGTTTAGTGGTGGAACTCAACGCCGCGCTTTACCTCGACATCAGAGATTTTTAATATTACTATATTAAAAATATAATTTCCTCGAATAGGAATCGAGCCCACAACCATTCGTGTTTAGAGTCGCACGTTTGTGCTCCTGCGCCAAGACAGACCTCAAAAGTTGAATATTATTGTCTTTTACCTAATTTTATTATTTAGTTTTATGCTCTCATACACATCTTTAACCTTATAATTTGAAAGACATTGCGTATTGTTTGACTGAACTAAGCGCAGTGGGGTAATCAAATAAAATTAAATTGTCGACAAAAAATCTTCTGCAATAAATATAATTTATTAACGCTGTCGTGACACAGTTGACACATAACTGTTTGATTACAGAAGTTGTGGGTTCGAATCCCGCTGAGGTATGAGAAATAGCTCAAAAAACTGTTGTAATTAAAAGTTATCTTATATAATGCTATATCGCTAAATAGACGATGTATGAAATATAATTATAGTAAATAATTTTATGTTGTTGTACATAGTTTTATAAAAGAGACGACACATTTTCACAGCATTTTACATTTTTATGATATGTTGTTTAAAAAACATTATTATGTTTAATTTATTCATAATTTCATGCCAAATAACTGTCATCTTTAACTTGTAATTTCAAAGACCTAGAATATAACAACCGTTACTAGCGTCCGCGGCCTTGTTAGTTTTAGTTACTTAGTGACTTTAGTTTAGAAACTGTCAATGATTTATGATCACCAGATGATTTAGAATATGTTTTTAATAACTAAATATATTTAACTAAATATAATAAATACTAAACTAGTGCTTCTTTTTAATATAACATGATCATATGGACATGAAATCAATGTTAATTGTTGTAAAGGTGGCTAAAAAAGACCTGTTGCACAACGAGTTAATTACATAGTATAAATATCTAGCCAATTAGTTTCAGTAACTACAATGTAAGTTACATCACCCAATATGCATAGACAATGTGTTAATGAAAAGAAAATATATGGGCAATAAGAGTCTCTGCATTATGATTTTAGCAAAGTCAACAATTTTGAATTTATCTTAGAAAATTTTGTTTTAGAAATTTTAGTTTATATTAGAAAATCTAAGCAAACCTAAGAATATCTTTCATGTTTCTTTTACGTTAAATCTTTATTTATGCAAAAAATGCCATTTACAAAATATATTACATAGAAATTGATGGAATATTTCAGACACGATGCTCTATTACCTCTCCGATGTTTGCTGCTACAAAATGTTGACGTGGAAAAATGGAGAAAATTGACAGAAATGCAATCACACATGGAATGTCGCGGTCCGGGGACTGAAGCTTACGAGTATGTAACTTTTTTAGTTTTAGGCTGAATTCAGTTTATAGGATCTTCAAAGACTCTCAGAACTCTTCGTCAGAACTCTTGTTTTGAGATTTTTACAAAACATAAAGAAGTGAACATTTGACGATACAAGTTTTTAGGATTCTTATTTTACTGAGGATTACTGAGTTCTATAAGATTATGCTATTCTTACACTAAAACCTATGTAAGATTTAATATGTTTTAGATTCTCATGCGTAAAAAACTAAATGAACATGAATCAATAAATCAACTTCACGCTGTTTCCCGCACACAGCAGGATAGGCAGAGGGAATTTAATATTAAGAAGACATTCTGTTTCCCACTTCCGACTTCCGTTTTCCAGCGAATTCTGGAGGCATTTCGTGTCGAGTGGCGGAACTGAACACCGCGTTTTGCCTCGACATTAGAGCGAAGAAGTGGAAATATAAAACATAAATTTAAATTCAATTCAATTTCATTTCCTGGATCGAATCAACAACAGTCACTTTTATTGTCACACTTTGTTCTCATGCGCCACGACTGGTCTCCTGATCGAATGAACTAAAAATTCATAAAAATGCATTTATCCAATAATATATTTTAAATTTACAGCGAGGCCAACGAATTCATTGTGGAATACCTTATAGACAATTTCATCAATAAGCTAGAAAGTGATATTAGAAATAAATATTTCAAAGATGCATCTCCAGAGTTATTACATAAGATATGTGGTATAATTGACACGAACGCTTTAGAAATAAGATTACCGGAAGGCTCCGAACTAAATGCTTTATACGCCAAAACCAGCCTAATGGAACACAGTTGCATACCAAATACTAAACATGTATTCAATTTGTCTTCAAAAGACGTAAATGATCTCTATAAAATTAAAATTAAAGTAGTAGTTCCAGTAGCAAAAGGAAATCATTTAGCTACTATGTACAGCCATGCGCTATGGGGAACACAGGCTAGGAGGCAACATTTAAAAGATACAAAATATTTTTCCTGTAAGTGTCCTAGATGTAGCGATCCAATTGAATTAGGAACTTATTTAAGCGCTATGAAATGTTTCGGTGATGAAAAGGGTCCCTGTGATGGCGTCCATTTGCCAGAAGATCCTTTAGATGATGAAACTGAATGGGCTTGCAACAAATGTCCAATAAAAGTAAATAACTCACAAATAAACATGCTCATATTCCAAATGGGTGAAGAAGTGGAAAACGTGCAAATGATGGGTGGATCGGTTAATATGTTAGAAAATGTTTTAACTCGACTTTCGACTTTCTTACACCCAAATCACTACCATTTATATTCTATAAAACATTCTCTCATACAATTATACGGACGACACCCTAGCTATACTTCAGAAGAAATATTAGATAAGAAAATTAATATGTGCAAAGATTTAACAAATACTACTAAGACTTTAGATCCAGGTAATGCTAGACTTAGCTTATATAGTGCTGTGCTACATCACGAGCTTCATTCAGCTTTAGTACTAAAAACGAAGAAGGTTAAAAGCGATGGCTCTATAAGAACTATTGCCGAAGTAAATCCTTTATTAGAAGAAGCAAACATGTCTTTACAAGCTGCACTATTAGCATTAAAAGATGATACAGAAGAAACTGCTGGGAAAAGATTGTTAGATGTAATAGAAGAGAGTAAAAAGGATTTTGAGAAGTATTGTAAAGAAAAGAATGTTAGAATTTAAATAATTTTATTAACATACTTAATAAAGTAAATATATTTTCTTATTTATTTTTATACTATTATCACAGTTATTGAATAATTTGGTTAATTCGGCTTAAATAACTATTATTAAATAATAATCACATAAACAATCACGTCGTAAGTAAAACTTAAAATAAACTTTGTAGCTATATATATCACATATTACAGTAATATTCGATCAATGATCATGAATTACAATTTAAGGTAACATTTTTATCATACATTAGTTCGATTCGCTTGAATAGGAGTCAAATCCATAACTATAAAGTTTTAGATACCTCTCTCTCTGGAGAAATAAATAATAATAATAATTAAAAAATATAACAATAACGAATAAAAATACAATAACTTAGTTTGTCTAAAAAATTGATTTTCAGTTAAAAATAAACTTGATCTCATTATTCAAAATTTTAAATGAAACTTGAATATTTATGAAATTAAAACTATTTTAAGTACGTTTGTTTTGGTAGTCTACATCAGATTACCGCCTACCTAAGAGTTCAAAACGCCAGATTTTTTCTTTATTCAAATTTTGATCCATTAACGGCAAATTCTTTTAAAATGTTTATTTTAAAATGTAAGAAAATTATATTTAATATAAATAAATTATGATAACGAAATATAATATTTTGTATACATATATGACTACTTAAAGCTGCAGTTATAATCTATTGGATTGCTAAACATTGAAAAATTTCAAAAAATCAATAATTATAATAACTTTTATGAATATCGTGTCTCTATTAAAATGACCTTGATTGATTTATACATTTTTTTCAATGATGGTGAATTTTGATATACAAACATTATATAAATAAAATAGTAATAAAATTTGACATATTTTGTATGGTAAAGGATTGCAGAGACCAAAATATTATGGAATCAATCATAAGAAATATTAAAAAATAATACAACAAGTATCACACCATATTATGTTTAACAACATACCAATTTGTATTGTGACATAGCCGTTGCTATGGCAACGCCTATTTTACGCGTCGAAGGCTCCTCATCCACTTCTAAAGTACCAGCTCAAACCTGATCTTGCATTATCATTATTAACGCTGTCCGTGATCCATTCAGTGTATTTGGACACCCTAGTGTATATGCCTGGCATCTTAGCTCTAGCGCAGCCGCTGCCTGTCGATACCACTCCCACCACCATTGCGTGGCCCTTGTCGCCGTTTATCATCAGAGGACCGCCGCTGTCAGCCTAAAATGGATGAAGAAGATTTTTTTAAATAGTTTTACGCCGTATTACGTATATAGCAGCGAAGGAAACCTGGGTTTGAAACACACCATGTCCAGTTTTAGAGATTTTGTCGTGTTGCCAGAGCGAAGTGAAAATAATTAGATTTTTAAGAGTGGAAATCGAACCGACAACCGTCTGATTTACAGTCAAAAAGTCGAAGAACTGTCAAACAACTTTAAATATTGGTATTATAACAATACAATTAGATAATTTATTTCATCAAACCAAAAAAAAAATCATACAGGAAATTCATATTTCACAATTGTGTCAAATACGTACACCTACTTACACCGTATACCTACTTTAGCTTTTGTCAAGTGAGTACAATCGCTTAGATTTTTTTTATTTATATATTTCTTTAAATGTTAATATTTATTTTAAAGTACGGCGTTGAGTTCAACACGCAATGCCTTCAGAATTCGGCGGAAAGTGGGGAATGGAGTGTTTTAACACTAGGCTCTCTCTGCCTACTCGCGAGAAACAGCGTAAAGCTAAAAAAAAATTGTTGTAAATTTAAACTTAGACGTCGACAATATTATATTCATCATCATTTTTCAGTTCTATTTTCAATTTAAAATGAAATATTTAATAAAAAATACAAAAAGCGTGTTTTTGTTCTGGAACATCAATTGTTACATTTCAAACTATTAGTTAATGACTACAGATCACAGTGAAAAGTTGTCTTTTCAATAAAAGAAATATGCTATATTAAATTAATTTCTATGTGTTTAAGCTTAATTAAAATAAATTATATTATGTTTTGTATGTGTGTATATTATTACTGAAATTATTAATACAAAAAAAACCGGACAAGCGTGTGTCGGGTTCGCCCACTGAGGGTCCCTACAAAAATTGAAGGGCCCAAGCTTTTATGAAATTCAAGCTTAGCTGAGCCAGAGCTTTTTCAGCAGTGTAATCAGAAAGAATTTAGTGTTAAGGCACTCTCTTTTTTACAATAGAATCGTTTTAGGAGTATTTATTAAAATCAGCACTGCTCTTTATTCTTAAAAGAAAATAATTTTAGTGTTATCATTGCTTTATATTTAAGGGACAATTCTAAATAAAATAATATGTATTTATATAACTTCATAGCAAAAGATAATGTTAATGCAGTTGTTGCGTAGCGACACAGTGTCTGGTGATAAAAGTATGATAGTGGGTTTGATTCCAAATTGGGTCATTAAATTATATTCCTTTCCACGTTTTTTTAAGAAGAATAAGCGCTACGTTGAGTCCAGCCACTCAACACGCCATATCTCTAAGATAGAGTGGCGTGTGGGGAACTTAATAACTTAACGCTAGGTTCCTTCTGCCTCCCCTCCTGTACTTACCCAACAAGAGTCTCGGCCGCCCTGTTCATGTCCGGCGCACATTTGGGTCGCTATTATCCTCACTTTGCTGCCCTTCGATTCGTACCAACTGTTACATTCACCATTCTCTACTACAACTACTTCAGTCTTTTGTAAGATATTTGGCCTTATTCCTGCAAAAAGAAAATATTTTTAACTTTATATACTGTTAATTGTAGTAGGTATAAATAGATGAAGAAATTCTTAAATATTTATATTCCAAGGCAAAGCGGTGTGTAATAAGACAAAATGCGGCGTTGAGTTCCGCCACTTAACACAATGCTTCGAAAATTAAGCGAAAAGTAAAAAACTGAGCATCTTATTACAAGGTTCCCCCTGCCTACCCGCTATATGCGAGATACAGCCGGAAGCTGAAAAAAAAAATTGATTGATTATCAAATTTATCCATCCATCTTGTATTCCATCGTGTAATTTGCCAACTGTCACGTTGGTGTCTTTTTCTAGAAGTATTTTCTTATCAAAATGGCAACTAAATGATTTATTTGTCTCTGGATTTCCGAATTAAAAAAAAAAATTAAAATATACAAACTTTTAAAATATAAAATTTCCAAATTTTAATTAACGTTTAGAGGTTAACTTTTCATATTCAACTAAAAGAATTCATATATCAACAGTTTGGGTCAAAACGTCGAGGCTCACAAAAGAGTTTTATATTAATAACGCGTTCCCAGGCTAGCGTTAAATTAACAAAAAAGTCCTTTCGACCTAGAATACCTATACGTATATTTTTTCATAAATTTTTCATGTATACTGATTTATTAATATTGGTAATGTTGTAATTAAGGTCGTAATAGAGGAATGATGTGACTTAACAAAAGGTTCCCTCTGCTTACGCTGATATAAGCGGTATGTACAGTGGAGGTAGAAGGAGTTCTGCCGTCGTGGTTCAATCAGGATATGAGTTTAAATTTCAGTCAGGGCTTTTAGTATCTATTTTTCCAATATATAAATATACTTAATATTATATATATTACTTATATACTTTTTCCAATATACTTAAACTTATAGTTACTTACAAGTTTTACAAATTAAGCAATGTCACATGATGAACGATAATTGATGAACAAAATCACTTAGCAGGAACCTCGGAACCTATTATTAAAAAATCCCGTTTCCCCATTACAACACTTCGTTCCCCATTTTCTGCTGATTTCTTAAGGTATTGCGTGCTAAGTGGCGAAACTCGACACCGCGTTTTGCCTCGTTACCAAAGCGAGGAAACGAACATATCAAATATTTTATTTCCCCTAGTGGGAATCGAACCCACAGCCGTTGCGTTTACACCCACGCTTATGCTTTTGAGACTCTAAATGTAAGTAGATTAAATATTATATTATTCCCTATGCTGTATCGAACCCACAATCCCTCTGAATTCCTTGCCAACATACCTATACCCCTATCTTCATTAGTAAAGCCCCATCCAGCTACAGTCGCCATTTTCCCACTAAAATCCGATGATTGCGGCTGTGGAAGGCACGCGGGCCTCAATTCGTTACTCCATTGAATTTGACGTGCTGTCTTCAAAAGCGCTACGTCGTTAGTTTTCTTTTTGCATCTACAAAATAATGTAATGTTTTAAAGTTATTTCTATATATTTTTTTAACTTCACGCTGAATCCCGCACGTAGGCATTCATGAGAACCCAGTTTTAAGATAATTTCTTTTCACTGAATTCTGAAGGCTTCGCGTGTTGTGTAGCGAAACACAATGCAGTGCTCTGTCTCGTTGCCAGAGAAAGGAAATTAAAATATTAAATATTGTTCATTTTCACAAGTGGTAATCGAACCTGTCGCGCGCTTGTGCCGCTGCGCCAACACTGACCTCAGCTATTTATAATGTTTAATGTTTATATTAAATTATATAATACATCTTCACGCATTTTTCCGCACAACAATAAGTTATCTGCCCTTCTATACGAAAAAATCGGAGCTCCTTTTATTTCTATCAAATTTGTGAGAATACGAAATATTCCTTCTTATTTAAGATAATTAATTTACATTACATACAAATGAAAATTTCTCATTAAATTATCAAAGCAAATTTATATAGTACGCATATATAATATTACTAAAGTTGTCTCAGTATATGACATCAACCCAAAAACAATAGAGATGTGATGTAAAGTAATGAAAGACTATGTAAATGTATCTCGGGCATTCATAAATTACACAAAAGCAAGGAAAATTCTAATTTATTCAATTCTAATGTAACTACGTAGTATCTTTTTGTTCTTAAATTATGAAAACACGAGTTGAGTATATTTGTATAATATATATTTTAACATTGATATAATATTTTTTAATTTAGATTTTGCGATTGTATTTTATATTACAGGCTCTAGGCCTCCGGTGTTTTTATTTAATTTATTCATTTATTTGGGTAATACCAGTTTTACAATATTTTAAATGTATAAGGAATATATAATAATAGTAAGTTAAAAACATTTATATTATTTTAAAACTATTTGACACAATATGCTAGATACAATGAAAATCATACAAAAAAAAAGATTTTTACCTTAGATAAAGTGTGGAGATGTTTTTTTTTTTTTAAAAAAAGTCTTTAAAACACTTTTAGTATAGAAGTATGTGTATTATTATAAGATTTTTTTTTTACTTCGAAAACTCATTTATATTCTTGTATTCTCTACTATATGAAATAAAATAAAAGTAAATTTTGTATCTTTTCAAGTATTTTTTCTTTTCAAATGGTATAAAAATGTATGTAACGAAAAAAACAAAAAAAAAACGAATTTAGCTAATTTACACTGCATGCCAACGTTATACTCAATACTTACCTATATTCTGGATGTGGCATTATTTTAGATAACTTTTCACTTTCGTCACTTGATGAAATATCAGTGTATCCAACAACTACAGTCAGCTGCTTCGATTTGTAGAATTCATCGAAAACACTAAAAAGTGGAAAGTAATAAAGAATAAGTGTCTATGAATTAGTAAAATCTGATTGTTAAAATCCCCACGAAGAAATTAAATGTTTATTTAAATTTATATTTCCATTTCTTTGCTTCGGTGTGGTGTTCCGCCACTCAACACGCAATACTTCCAGATTTTGGTGGAAAGTGGGGAATGGAGTGTCTTAAGACTAGGTTCCTTCTGCCTATCCTGCTGTGTGAGGGATACGACGTGAAGCTGAATAATTGGTAAAAGTAAATGGTAATGGATCAAAATGCAAAATATACATTGATAAATGGTATATAAGTGGAGATCAAAGAAAATAACGATATCTTAACAATATTATTTTGTCAGTATTTTATTAAAGAACTATACAATACGAGTTTTATGGTTCAGTTCACTAAGTATTTCATTCCCCCGAGTGAGATTGAACACACTACCGTCGCGTTTACGGCTATGACTATGTTATAGCTATTATTGATATTTACAATACGTTTAAAGTGAACATTCATCAAAAGCATTTAAATTATCGATGTAACCAATAAATACACAAATAATTTATTTTATTTTTAATTTCAAAAAATCTAGATCACTTGGTGGGGAAAGCCTCACCAGCTGATATAGATTTTTTTATGGAAAATTCAAGGCAAACGAGCGTATGGGTCATCTGATGGTAAGTGATCACCACCCACGACCCCGTGTAAAACCAAAGGATCTACAGGTATGTAGTCTTTTAAGTTGGAGATAAACGCGCTTTTTGAAGGTACCCAAATCGTATCGACTATCGACGATGTTCCTACGAAACCGCACAGTAATGGAATAATTTAGTAATACTGTAGTTAGCAAGCAACCTTACCTGCAAACGCAATGCCCAGCTGTCAACAGCCACCTATCATGTATGACAGTAGCGCCACACTGGTGGGTTCCCTGCCTCCAAATGCTGGCTGCCCACGGAAACTCGGCGGGGAGGCTGTCAGTGCCGCCCACTATTCGAGCCTTACGTGACATTACTTTGCCACATTCTACGTTTGCCACTGTAATTATTAGGAAAATGAAAAATGAGATTTTAAATGAAGTAGAGATAAATAGACTGATGGGATGAATCCGGTTTTATAGTTTCATTTAAAATTGAGTTTTTTCTTCAGATGATTTTAAAACATATATAAAATGAACCAAAGTTCTGAACATTGCGTGTTAAGTGGCGGAACACATCGCTACGCCTTGTTTCGTCACCAAATTAAATAATTCATTTCCCCGAAGGGGAATCGAACCTATAACACGTTTACAGTCGCACGCTTGTGCCCCCGCGCCACGGTTTTAATGAAATTTTTTAACTAAATTCATTGTGTATGTTTAAGTAAGTATTATTTATACGTTTGTCGAAAATTTTAAAATATTTAATATTCCAATATGCGCTATAAATAATTTTAAAAAGTTTCATTTAAAATAAGAAAATATTTGTGGTTCGCAACTATTTCAGCGTGGTCTGTAAATGTGAAATCCAGTTTTAAATCATCTCAGTAGAAATCTTTAGAAATGATATCTCACGACTGTGAACGCCACAGGTTGTGAATTCGGTTCCTACTCAAAGAAATGAAATATTTAATATAAGAAAGAAAAACATAAAAGATATATATAATTTTTAAATCCTACGAGTACATGGAGTACGTTATTTTGCTAAATACGTCAAAGAAATGCCTATAAAATTGCTAAAATCTCGTTTTGAGTCCATAACTTACGTGCATATTATGTATGTGTTTAAACAGAACCCAACTACACGGTATCTACAGAATTTCGGCTTCACGCTGTATTCCGCACACAGCAGGGTAGGCAGAGGGAACCCAGAGTTAAGATACTTCGTTCCCCACTTTCTGTCGGATTCTGGAGGCATTGCGTGTTGAGTGGGAGAACTCAACGCCGCGCTTTGCCTCGACATCAGAGCGATAATTTATATTTCTAATATTAATAATATTTTCTCAATAATTTATATTTTTAATATAAAGAAAATTAATATAATAATAGCCTACGGTGAAGTTTTTATAGTTAATAAATTATATGCTAAGACCGATTTAATGTTTCTACGATCCGCGAGAGCTTTAGGTAAAGCTTGTATTTAAGATGTTATTCCAACACAGTTATTAAAAATTGATAAACATAGTGTTCACGAATTCAAATCCCGTCTGATGTAAAATTTATTTTATTTTCCGAGCTTCATGCTTCATGCACATAATAACAAGAAGAGAATATAGATCGAGAGGAGAATCTAATCTTTATTTTGTTTTCGTAGAATCCAAAACACCGTAACTAAACGTACCGTAACTAAACGCCCCATTTTGTCAGAGCGAGGAAATTATAGTAAGTTAATCTTGCCTCAAAAGCAGTCTAATTTCTATAGTTTATTTAGATTTTATACTTACAATTTACAAAGGATAATCCAAAATCCACATAACTTAATATAACGACAACGATCACAACTAATTTCATTTTGAATATAACTCTAAAATAACTATCAATTATCTATATTAAATAACACTTAACAATAATAATATGACAATAATTTTGGTAATTATAAATAAAATATAATAAAATAAATTAAAATTAAATTAAATTAAATTTATTTTAAAAGAGTGCACTCATGTCAAAGTGCGTGCACTCACTATATGTTGAGATTCCATACAGTTAATATTTAAAGGATCTATGATTTGTTTGAACGAAACTCCTTCGTACGCTCGAAGGCCTGGCCCCTATAACTTTGTGGAGTAGTGATGCACAAATTTAATATAAGTATCGATAAAGTATCGTGAATTATTATCGATTTTTGTTGTTTATTTTAATATTTGCTTGTAACCTAGAGCTATTAAAGATTATATACTAATATTATAAAGCTAAAGTGTTTATTTGATTGTATGCGCTTATCTCAGGAATTAATGATTCGATTTGAAAAATTGTTGCTGTGTTGGAAAGTTCATTTATTGAGAAATGCTATTTTATAATTATATGTATATTAGTAATGTATATATTACATTAAATCTATCATAAAAATATCATCAACTCGGAAATGTTATCAAAGTCTTATTTGGATATAAAAGGTGTCCTGTAAATAATAATTTTAGATAATAGTGGCGTTGGTTGTTGGTTCGTTGTTGTTGTTATCGATAGTTGTGATTTGATTTGAAGATAATTAATTCATTTTATGATATTTTTTTTATTGTTATTTTAGAAATTCTGTTTTCACTAATTTACAATCTTAATAATTTTATAACATATATTATTAAATATTAGTATAACAATTATCGTAAAAGAAAAATGAGGCATATAAAACATTGTCGTTATCTAATATTCTTTTTTTCTTCACGTTGCATCCCGCACATATAAGGGCAGGCAGGGGTAACCTGGAACCTAATGTTAAGACACTCCGTTCCCTACGATATATTTCCATTTGAGTCTTCGCTACATTTTTGCCGCGTTTCCAGAGCGAGGAAATAAAAATACTATTTTTTTTCCTCGAGTAAAAATCGAACCCTCTTTCGCGTTTATAGTATCACACATGTGCCCATGCGCTACAACCTCGCTATCCTCGCTAATATAACATAAAAAAATCTGTGCAAATCCGTCTAATAATCGACAAGGTACCTCCCTACATACAATTCATTGTCAGGTTCGAAGCAACCTCGGCTGATAAGCGTAGATAACGAGCGCGGAACTGGCTGTCATTACACAAATGAGTGAGCATTATCGAAATATTTATATGTGATGGAAACTTTGCTTTGGTATGGTGACTATGGTTTTGATTGAAAACGAGATTGTTAGTGATTTATCACTTGTTTTTCTGGTTTTTTTTTTCATTACAAGATTCTCAGTGATTTATCACTTGTTCTTCCACATTTGCATTTATATTATATATTTTTCTTTCTCTCTGTCTTTTGAGGAATTATATTTAACAATAATTTGTTCATTCCTTATATTACTCAGAATTTAAATTGTAATTAATTAACTTAGCCTACTTGTATGTATATGCAGTGTTTATAATAGGACGATTTTCACAATACAATATAATTATGCGCATACATATAATATATATTTTTAGTTCAATTCACAATAATAGAATTATATAAAAAAGTTTCCTAGTTTTTGGATATGTATAAAATTAATTGAAAATTTTGAGGCTAGTCGTGGCGCAGGGTTACAAATTGTGACTATAAATGCGATTGATTGTGGGTTCGATCCCCACTCGAGGAAATGAAATATTTATTTACATTTATATTTCTTTGCTCTGGTGCCGAGACAAAGCGCGGCGTAGAGTTCCGCCACTCAACACGCAATGCCTCTAAAATTCGGCGGAAGGTGGAATGTAGGGAGTATCTTAACAATAGGTTCCCTATTGTGTGCAGCGTGACGCTGATTTAATTTAAATTTAATTGAAAATTAAGATTGCAAATATAAAAAAAATAAGCGATAAAAATGTATACAAATATATTTTAACAATCTGTCGTGTCATATAAAATTATGATATAATGTCACAACCTTTGTGGTTGTTATTATTGATTATTACATATTTTTGCCCTAAATTATACTTAAGCAATTGTAATTCTGAAGTCCTTTAGTGTGTTATTATACGTCGTTGTCCTTCATTAATTACTTTTTGATTTAAAGTTCACATATGGATTGTGAAACAATATAATAACTTAAAACATGCAATATTTCTTAATTAGGCCATCGTGCCGCAATAGCACAGCGTAAAACTGTAACGAAACACGGTAAACACGGTTGTGGATTCGATTCATACTCGGGGGAATGAATTATTTTCATTTCTTCGCTCTGACAAAGCGCGTCTCACAAACAATACGGAGTGCCTTAGCACTAGATTTCACTAGTGTAAAGCCAATTTCGAAATTGAATTCACATTTTATTTGTAATATTATATTCCACATATAGCAGGGTGGACAAAGGGAACCTGGGAACTTGAGTACCTAGTTTAAGACATTTCGTTCCCATTAACGCACTACCATGACCCACCGCCGAATTTTCTTAAAAAATACTTAAACTTGGCCTCTTTACTAGAAAAAGGAAATTGAAGAACAGAAACAGAAAAAAAACGACTTGAAACTTACTGGATAATAATTGAAACTACGATAGCTACTATTGACGCCTAGAAAACTTCTTAAATGGGTCTATGTAAACGTTTACATTATACACTATTTTTTTAATCACCCTTATCAAAAATCTTCTTTTATATTTAACGTCTCACTCATCGAGATAAAAATCTAATTATGATGTAATGACTTATATATTTTTTTATTTATATTTATACATAATAAATGTAGAGTCCATACTTGGAATAGTAAAATGGTTTTATTATAACTTATAAAACGTTAACGTTTATTTTTCGCTTTAAGCTGCATTCTGCGTATAGCAAAGTAGGCAGAGGGAACCTGGGAATCTAGGGTTAAGTCACCCCGTTCCCATCAAGTGGCGGAGCCCAATTTGCGACCTTTGCCTCGACACCAGAACGAAGAAATGAAAATATTAAATATTTCATTTACTCGAATGAGAATCGAACCCATAACCTGCCACGTTAACAGTCACACGCTTCTAATATAAACTAAAATATTAAAATATATATTTAAGAAAATTACAAAAATCATGGTCACCCTGAAAATGACGACGCGTACATTAGTCGGCCAAGTGCAACGCTAAGTGGGGCGACGCATCTTGACCTACATTCGATTAGTGACTTACTGCACAGATTTCTTTATCAATCACAAAATTTGAAGGTTTCTTATAATTGTTCACATGGTACAGGTATATGATTCATAATATTTTAAGCATTTTTAACTGTCATGGTGCAGTAGAACAGCGTTTTACTGCAAGCAGAACGGTTGTGGGTTCGATCTTCATTCGTGGCAATAATTATATTTTATTTATTTTTATTTCCGACGAAATACCGATTTGAATTCCGCCACTCAGAATAATAAACACAGAATAATCTCGATAATTCGGCGGAGAGTGGGGAGTGAAGTGAAAATACACAAAATAAGAACCCATTACCATCTTAATACTTAACATGACAAGTTATTACAGATTCTGAAAAAAACGCCACCTTCATAAAATAAAGCATATCGGTAACATCGTCCAATGGCACGGAAGTTTAAGCGGAAAGGCTGGTGCACGGTTATGATAACCGTGGAGGTCGAGTCGGCCTCATAAACTATTTGGTAAAATAGCTTGTTAGCCGTAACTTTACTTTAGTCATTATTTGCATTGATCTTTTATTGTACACTGGCAAATGTCACTACGCGGCGTAGAACGCTGTTAGATAGCATGTAAATTTTCCAGTTGTAAATTATAGTTATCTTTCTTGAATTGTTAATTAAAACAAATTGAATGTAAGTCGAAGTTATCGTGTGTAAACATATTTAAAAACATACGATAAATATATTTTGAATTAATTGTTGTCTTTTTGGTGTCAAGATAAATAATATTATTCCTATACTCAATTATGTACTTACTTAAATCTTTAATAAAAATTAAAAAATTAAATCAGCTCACGATGTGTCCCGCACACAGCAGGGTAGGCAGAGGGAACCTAGTGTTAAAACAAACCGTTCCCCTCTTGGGGAACTCAAGAGCGGCAGAGCGGCTGAGCGGCAGAACTCAACGCCTCGACACCAGAACGAAGAAATGAAAATATAAATGTAAGTAAATATTTTATCTCCTCGAGTGGGGATCGAACCCACAATCAGTCGATTTTACAGTCACACTCTGTGCCCCTGCGCCACGACTGGCCTTGAATCTTACTTTCTATATTTATGAAATTCTTCCGTCACTATGTAATTCACACACAACGCAAAGTCAAATTTTCACTGGACTGGACTTAGAAAGTTGAAATTTAGTAGGGTAGTTAGGAAGTATAAAGGAACACTTAAAGAGGATTTCTTGAAATTTCTACAGGATTGGAAAAAGTGGGTTTTTTTATTATTGTTGAGGACGTCGTGGCGCAGGGGCCCAAGAGACTGTAACGCGACGGTTGTGCGTTCGATCCTCAATAGGGGAAATTAATTATTATTTTTAATATCTTTATTTCTTCACTCTGGCACTGAAGAAGAACCGAAGGGAGAAGACCGTCATCAGAGTGTCTTAACTCAATGTTTCTCCTGCCTGCCTATTACATGCGGGATATACCGAGAAACAATAATAGAAATCACTATTTATTTCTATTATTTTTTCTTCTCTTTAATCTTTAAATATACGTTAGAGAGAAGAAAGTTTTTACTTAAATTTAAAAAATGTTATTATTCTGTGGAAAGTGGGAAAGGGAAATATCTTAATGGGCAACAGAGTTTGTTAACCCTAGGTTCCCAGGTTCCCTCTGCGTACCCTACTATGTATAGGATATAGCGTAAAACAATCTTTATGTGTCAAAAAATTTTAACTTTCAACCTTGATTAAAAGAAAATTTGTCTTCGATACTTCACAGAATACGGAAATGAAGGCGGAAAGGCTTTTACATGGTGGTGATAAGTGGAGGTCGCGGCCTCTCTCGTCTGGACAGACCCGCATATAACTGAACTGAAATGTGAATGCGCTAAATATCTTTATAAAATTGGCTACATTACATAATTTCTGTTATAAATACTGTTTGTGTTATTGAAAAAACGATATCGACTGTAAGTGACGGTAGTGGGTTCGATTTCTACTCGTGGGAATAAATAAATTTCATTCTCTCGTTCTGGTAAGAAGAGAGAGTGCGGCGTTGTGTTCCGCTTCTCCACACTGGCTGGTCTACTTGCTGTATACGGGATATAGTGTTAAGCTAAAAAATATAATAAATAGACTTTAAAAAATGTTTCTTAAACGAAGGTTCCGGTGGCCACTAATATAGAATTATATGAATGTATATATATTTGTTTTATTTACTCATAGCATGTATATAGTCTATTGATAACCTTACATAACATCAAAGGCCGTTTGCGTCTTGCATACAATATTGAAGTGCTAGTATTATAAGTAGATATAGGCCAGTCGTGGCGCAAAGGCACAAGCGTGTGACTGTAGGTGCGACAGGTTGTAGGTTCGATTTCCACGCGAAGAAATCAAATATTTCATGTTTTAATTTTTTTGTTCAGCTGTTGAGGCAAAGCGCGTAGTGAGTTCCGTCACTCAACACGCAATGCCTTGAGAATTCAGCGGAAGGTGAATAATGTAAGTGTCTTAATGAGAATGGAGTAGTGTTAACACTAGATTACCAGGCCTACACTGCTATGCTGTATCACACATATGTGCGAAACAGCATAAAGCTAAATAAGGAAATGGAAGAATGGATTAGCAAAGCGCGGCGTGGAGTTCCGCCACTTAACACACAATGACACAATCTCCTCATAAACTCGGTGTAACGTTAAGAACGGAGTGTCTTAACACTAGGCTCTCCTGCCTTTCAAGCAGAACACGTGAAGAAACAAATTATATGATTGAACAATTACATAACTCAATATACAATGTCAAGGTTATTTCAAGGTTCTTTCTGAAGGTATGGTTTTCATATAGTGGTAGTTATTATTTACTTAATTTTAACTTTTAATTGTACTCCTTTGGAAGCAGAGGCAAACTAGGAACCTAGTGTTAAGACACTCCTTTCCTATTAAGACACTTCTGTTTCACAATTCAATACACAATCACAAATTTGACTCTATTAATTATCACACAGTAAAAGCAGTTGGAACCTGCTTATAGTCTTAAATAATAATCTTTCAGTCTCTTTTTAAATGTTTAAATAGTCATAGCTTGTTTGACTGTTATGAGTAAGGAACTGCACAAGCGGACGAATTTGATAGAGAAGGAATTAGTATAAAATCAAAAATTTAAACCGTTCTTTAAGATATGAAGGGGAATGCGGAGAAAAGAGAACATTATAATATATTATATAGAGAGAATATTATTTATACGGAAAAAGACAAAGAACATAGAATTCTGGCTCAATATAAAAAAATTGTAGCTGTTTGCTGTAATCTGTATTATAATAATGATTTTTTAAAATGTTATCTGATTATCTGTGCGTTTGTCCACGCTAATCTCAGAATTAGATTTAAGTGCAGTTTTTATTATTATATATTACTGTTTTTTTTTATTTAATTAAAAAAAATAATAAACATTTTTTTATTGAATTGGCTGAAAATTTAACTATGGGTGTGTATGGGTATTGTATTTAAAAAAGATAATATTATCAGAACTCGAAAGTATTTTAAATGAGATAATAACTAATTAGTAATAGTAGTAGCACAAGCGGGCGAATCCGCAAGCGGGTCGCTAGTATATTAACATAATAAAAAAATAAATCAAATCAGCTTCACGCTGTATCCCGCACACAGCAGGGTAGGCAGAGGGAACCTAGTGTTAAGGACACTCCGTTCACCACTTTCCGCCAAATTCTGGAGACATTGCGTGCTGAGTGGCGGAACTCAACGCCGCGCTTTGCCTCGTCACCAGAACCAAGAAATTACAATATAAATATAAATAAATATTTCACTTCCTCGAGTGTGGATCGAACCGACAACCAGTCGATTTTACAGTCACACTTTGTGCCTCTGCGCCACGACCGGCCTCTTAATATAATCAATCACCAATAATATCATATCCTTACATAACGCAAAGGCTGGACGCGTATCGCATGCCAATAGCTGTGTGTTACCGTGTCACTGCTAAGGACAGCCAACTAGTACAATGTTGCATCGTGACCAATCGAAGGTTCCCAATAATTATAATATACGTATCTTCCTCATAGTTTAGGTTAAACACGTGATGGTGGAGTTAAATGTTCTATATTTGTTTTATGATCTGTCCAGGGTCGGATTTGCATTTTTGTTAAAACAACTCCGTTTTCCATCTTTTGCTTCAATTGAAATAAGTGGCGTAACTCAACGCTGCGTTTCTTTTTACGACAGTATATATTTTTATATTAATTAGTGGGATTTTACATTATCCGGAAATACCGGAAGCAGAACATAAGATAGGGTTGCAATAAACTATTGAAATGGCTTAAGCATGGGGCTGTAGGCACAACTGTTTTGGGTTCGATTCCCACTCAGGTTAATAAAATAGTTAATATTTTTTTAAATCTGTAATAAGGCAAACACGGCATTGAGTTCCGCTAACATGCGATGCCTCATGAGCTGTGGAAAGTGGGGAACAGAAGTGTCATATACCGTATATAGCAATATACGGGATACAGAGTGAAGCTAAATCTACTGAAAATCAAAAATTTGGAGACAGTATTCTACAAAAAACTATATTAGGCAATAACTTATATGATGAATTTGATTATTGCTTTTGCTTTATAGTTGTTTCCACCATTTTTAGGATTCCGTATCTCAAATGGAAAAGGGAACCCTTATAAGATGACTTTGTTGTCCATCTGTCTGCCTGTGAAGACATTTATCTTGAGATCGCTTAGAGTTATCAAACTAATATTTATGTGAGAAATCCAGAAAATGAAGCTTTTAAAATTGAATTCAAGAGAAAATTAAGATTCTAACTCCAAGACTCATAAGATTCATGAGAGCAGCATTGATGCATAGTTTTTGCTGCATTTTGTATAAAAATAATCAATACCTATAGGGTACCTAATGTTGTGAAATGAGAAGTGAGAAGTTGCAGTACAAATAAAGAAAAAAATCCAAAAATTGAAAACTTATATACATAAATCTATTAAAAACTTATAATTGTAGTTTTATTTCATACAAAATTAGCGGAAATTTTATGACATTCCTACAATGCTGAAATTTGTACGGAATCCTCGCTGGGCAAGTCCAACTCGCACTTTCGGAAAGAGTATCTCACGCTGGGTTCCCAGGCTCCCCCTGCTTGCACTCTATGTTACGGGACTGCGGGACACAGCGTGAAGCAACGTGAACGCGAGTGGTTCTGCGTCCGACTGTA
Source organism: Heliconius erato x Heliconius himera (assembly GCA_013421005.1). NCBI lineage: Eukaryota > Metazoa > Arthropoda > Insecta > Lepidoptera > Nymphalidae > Heliconius > Heliconius erato x Heliconius himera. The sequence continues at coordinate 40,504 of JAATLQ010038435.1, read as the reverse complement.
AATACGGTGGTTATAGATTCGAATTCTACTCGGGTTTTTCTGATAAAACAAATCAGATCGTGGCAACTGTTACGTGAAATAAAGAGTGGACAAAAAAATATGAAGCTAGCGAAGAAACAATTGTCACACCACAGAAACACAAATATTTATCCTCAATACTTGACAATAAAACTATTAAACTAAACAACATAAATCCCTAGCCTAAAAATAATAATTAACTAATTAAACCACATTATACTTAAATAATGAATATTATCACAACAATAAAAAAGCTTTTTTTAGGCCAGACTGGTTGTGGGTTCGATTCCCACTCGAGGAGATGAAATATTTATTTATATTTTCATTTGTTCGCTACGGTATCTAGAGGAAAGCGCGGCGTTGAGCTCCGCCACTCAACATGCAAATGCCTCGAGAAATTGGCGGAAAGTGGGAAACGGAGTGTCTTAACACTAGGTTCCCTACCCTGCTGTGTGCGGGATACAGCGTGAAGCTGTAAAAAAATAAATAATAAAGCTGAACACTGAAACGAAAAAAAATGATAATCCACTTACACGTGTACCGACCGCTTACATACATAAATATGTATGGAAACGGATATGTATGTGTGGTCGGTCCGAATCAAAGAAGCTACCTGCAAAAGAAACATAAAGAAAATTTTCAAAATGTCATAAACTTAAGCAATGCAGCAATTGACGTTCGCCGTTTTTGCTATCGCCATTGACAACAGGTCGACTGTTGTATTTGAAATTTAAAAATATTTTATGTAAATAACCATTTCGGCAGTTACCTAAACAGGATAAAGATCCATCAATGTTTGTTATGACCAAGTTAAAATCGATATATAAAATCGATTTAGCGCCTTATCTCCTATGGGAAAGTGTCAAAATGTATCGGCAACGTACAGAATGTAAGAAAACAAAACTTGGTATTTAAAGTTATTCGATGAACTCATGTCAAATGCGCTCTTTTTAAATCGACTTCTGTACAAAAAATTATGTTGGCAGGTGAATCCTGTATTTTTATTAGGGGCATTTTAAAGTAGTGACGTCACAAATGGAATAGATTCAAATATTTTGAAACCGCATGTCTAACGTGACATGTACATTTTTTTTGTGTTGTTTTTTTTTTAAATACGAAGGCCAATGTTTTCATGAGGACGGTGAATTTTTTTACGATATTATCTTTGTTATTTCTGTATTTTTTTTTGAAAACGGTTTAATATTTATATCAATTTAAATTCTAACATCACTCAATAAATAATTATAAGTTCAATTATATTCCAAAAGTTGAACAATAAGACTAAATATAAATAATTAAATATATTTATTATTGAATTACGACCTGTTTTATTTAACACTATCATTATTTTAAGACAGCATTAGTATTGAAATAATGAATTAAATAACGAAAATATTTATATATTATATAATTAAAATTATTTAACATTTACTAAAAAAATTATAATTAAAAAAAATATTTGTAAAAACAAAATCCCCGACTGCATCATAGAGGTCCCGACTGCTAATCCTAATAAACTATTGGGCTTGTTTATTTTCTATGATGCAGTCGGGGATTTTGTTTTTACAAATATTTTTTTATTTTTCATTTTTTTGTTAGAATTTAATATGGTAATGATAATCATGATATATCTTTTTGAAATTCTGAAATTGAGCTCTTGAATTTGATACCCATATTGTGGTATTCGAAACGAAAATATTTTTTTTCACTAAGTCCAATGGCGTACCACAGCCGCCATGATTATTTTTTACTAACGTCACCTATCTAAGAACACTTGGGCTGCTAATACTAATCTAACGATACCTCAAATATGTAAATTCGTTCAGCGGTTCTGGAGATACGAGGTAATAAAGAATATTACATACATACAAGATACGCGCGAAAAACATAACCCTTCCTTAGCAGTCGGGAAATATATATTTATTTCCAAAAAATTATTTCATCCATTACTTTTTATAATTCATATTTGTTACATGTCTTTTACATTATTTTAACTTTTTCTAACAATATTGGTTACATTGTGTGAATTATTCTTTACAATAGATAACATATTCTAAATTATAATACACTGTTTCACATTTATCGATGCGATTGATGTCATAGAACTAAGTAAGTATTAGCATATTAGATCTACAGTTTGTTTTGACATACCGTTAAAAGGAAGCTCGTGTTCCCGCCAAAACTGTTCTACTTTTAAATTTAGAAATAGGTACATGTATAAAAACAAACTGCCATAATATGTAATTTTAAATCTTTGATTTTTATTATTATTTGTTTTCTTTTTCAAATAAATGCCATGATATTATTTTATTTTTATTAATTAGATTTTTTACTTTGGGACAATTTTTTTATAAATTATATTAATGTCAAGAATATATTTATAAAATATTTTATTTTTGTTTGGCGCTGTATAAAGAGATCGTGTCAATATATTTTTTATAAATTCACATGAATTTTGCTGTTTTAAATTTAAATTTAGTAATTATTTAACTATGAGGAGAGAAACACGTGGAATATATAATACTTGTTTGTTTTGAACAACCGTTAGTAGGTAGGCTACTGAGCGGAAATGCGAAACGCGTCAATTTCGTTTTGCTTAAATCAACGATATAAGAATAATAATCACGTTACTTCAATATATATTGTTTATGTATTTACGTTTGTGAATAACAAATATTTTGTGTTGCTTTCTATTTATGTTATACAATATATTATATTGCACGATTTTAATTATGGAAATATATATGAAAACTGAAAAAAAATATAATACTACTTTTGGCTAGATTTTGCAAGTATATTAAAATTTTTGAAGTCTTGCTCCACCAAAAAATAAAAATGAAAAAGAAAAATGCTTATTGAGAAAACGCATAAAAATTTGAATGTAGCTGGACGGTTTCCAAACCCGCCGCCTAGAAAATTTTAAACGTTTCCTAAATAGGTATATAGGATGGAAGTGTCAGCGCCACTTTAAATGAAACCACAGTTTTAACTACTCTATAAAAGCCTAATTTTAATTTTAAAAATCCTAAAAAAGTGATTTTTTCAAACAAAATAAATAATAAAACTATTGTTCTAATATAAAACGCCATTGGTCAAGAACGACGCACGCACACATAATCGAGTCGTAGGTATTGGCGGCAAAGTTCAAAGATGACTAACCTTTAGTAGTATTTTTTGTAGTAGTATGTATTTACGTTATTGGTATCTATGCGTAAGTGCGTCAGATGAATTACAGGTATGGATAAACATCGTGAAATGAAAAAAAATCCTACATCTAAACTGTTGAGGTATCTTGATAAATTTCTTTAAGTATGGGTTTAAAATATTTTACCCTATATGCTGTTCCCGAAAAAGGAGCGCTGACACTTCCACCCTGTATAGGGTAATCCCTATGTGTGTTAGCATTAAGATTTTTAAGATTAACGTATTCAAACAAACATACTCTTTTTTATACCTATACACTGTATCCCGCATATGTCGGGGTAGACCGAGGAAACCTGGGAATCTTTTGTTAAGATACTCCGTCTTCATTAAGTCACTTCCGTTCCCCACATTCTGCCGAATTCTGGAGACATTGCGTGTTGAGTGGCGAAACTCAACGTCGCGCTTTGCCTCGACACCAGAGTGGAGAAATTAAAATATGAAATATTTAATTTCCTTAAGTCGAAATCGAGCTTACAACCTGTCGTGTATACAGTAACACGCTTGTGCACCTGCGCCACTACTGGCCTCATACTCTTCAATTTTTATTATTAAAGTATAAATACAGAATAACTATAAATTATACGGAACGAACTTACTATATAATACAATTTATAATACTATAAAATACTTGTCTATAGTAAATAAAACCATAATTTTAATATTTTTTACCTTTGATTACTTTTTAATTACAAGTTGCGTCAACGTCATCAACACTAAACTAATATATCGGTCACATTTAAATATAAATGCTTGGAATGAAAACATATGTTGAGTACTTATGGTATAAAGATTTATTCATAACGATGAAAAAAAAAACGAAAATCATAATTAATAATTATATAAAAAATGGTTCGGAAAGTGTAGAATAGTGTTAAGTGTGTTATTTTTTTATTATAATTTTTTAAAGATTTTTTTTTAAGAATAAATTTATATCCACAATGAGAAACAAACCCTTTTTTATACTAACCTTTTAGTGTCCAGAGATAGTACCTAGTGTCAAGAAACTGTTCTCCGCTTTACACTTTTGATTTTCATATAGATTTTTAAATAAATCAGCTTCACGCTGTACTCTCGCACACAGCAGGGTAGGCAGAAGGAACCTAGTATTAAAACACTTCGTTCCCCACTTTCCGCCGAATTCTGGAGGCATTGCGCGTTGAGTGGTGGAACTCAACGCCGCGCTTTGCCTCGACACCAGAGCGAAGAAATGGAAGTATAAATTTAAATAAATATTTCATCTCCTCGAGTGGGGATCTAACCCACAAACAGTCGATTTTGCAGTCACACTTGCCTCCCACGCCACGACTGGCCTCAGTTTTTATATTAAATCTTTAACTTTAACAATTTATTGACGCAGTAGTGGCCCAAGAGCACAAGTTAGTAGTTGTAAACTCGTGGACTCGTGGTTGAAACGTTTGTGGATTCGATATCCACTCAGGGTAAGGAACCTTTTTAACATTTCCATTTCTTCGCTTTAGCAAAATGGCAAAGTGCGACGTTGAGTTCACTCAACGCAATGCCTCGAAAATTCAGCGTAAGTGGATTATGGAAATGTCTTAAAAGAAACGGAGTGTTTTAACACTAGGAGAACCTAAGAATAAGTTCCCTTTGCCCCCCTGCTTTGCACGAAGTACAGCGAGAAGCTAATAAAACTTTTTTTTTATTTTTAATCTAAAAGATTCTTAATATAGCGCCTTTCGCCTAATCGAGATGTTTAATATAGCGCAAGGCGCTCCGAAAAATTTCAAGATTGTCATGTAACAAATTATTAATATACCAATTTTATTGAATACAGAATATCAAACAGGATAAATAGAGTAGTTTAAATTTATATGGAGGTATGATTAATATAATAAAGGAATTATAGGAAAATTACATTTACAGTGTTTCTAACCTGTCCACTGTTTTTTTTGCGACTTAATTATTAGGGTTCCGTACTACATAAGAAAAAAAGGAATCCTTGTAAGATCACGTGGTTGTCCATCTATCTATCTATAGTTTTATTCACCTCAAACTAAAAAAAAATAGAATAAAAAACTGTAATTTATATTAAAGATCTAAATATTTTGAAGGATAAAGACAAAAATTAAACTTCTAAGTTAATGCAATCAAAGACAGGAACATTTGCCTCGTTTCTTCTCTGACCAAGAAATATATAATTTATCAAAAAATTAGAAGAAGAGAAAGAAGAAGAAATAAAGATAAAAGTCCGAAAATTGGTAACTTATAATAATATCGCAAAATAAAACCATTACATACAAACTTATATTTGAAGTTATATCTTATACAAAAATTAGTGAACATACACACACACACACAAACACACACCTAAGTTTATTTACTTATACATCTCATTGATGTGGTATGGAACCCTCAGGGGCAGATTCTGACTCGCACTTCATCATTATTTTTTTATAATGAATAATGATTATGGAAATTTAATACGCTGATCACAATATGGACACCGTTGAGATTGATGCCGCTAAGTATGTATACCGACGGTTACCACTTCAAATCATTTAACAATTTAATATTTTGACTTCAACGACAGAATCGACATCAACAATTCTTATCTACATAGCTGGTGTAAGTTCAGAAAACATGTTAATAAATAGCATAATTCCTTTTACAAAAAATAAATAAATAAATAAATAAATCTCGCACACAGGAGGGTAGGCAGAGGGAGAATTCTGTAGGTATCAACGCCGCGCTTAACCTCGAAGAAATGGAAATATAAATTTAAGTATTCGAACCCACAACCAGTCGGTTTTACAGTCTCAGTCTATTCTTTTTACAAGAATAGATTTTTAACAATTCGTTAAAAAACAAATGCGTAACTTAAGAGAGTACTTTATAAATTGTGTTCAATATACCTTTTTACTTTTCTACTACTTAAGCATAATTTGAATATTAAAAAAAACTAAACAAATAGGTATATTATTGAGCGGCGGAACCTAACACTGAAGAAAATGAGGGGAATTTGAACCCCTGATCGTTTCGTATACTCAAACTATTTACTATAGGTTAGAATGCTAGGTTGATTGATAGAAAACCGACAAAGTGGTTATATTCAATTTCAAATATTAGAACAAGCTCGAGAACTGAAAAGCATAATACTCAACAATCCGCAATAGCTCATAAAATTTAATGACATTCCTTCGATCGATTTTCAACATTGAGAAATGCAATTTTTGTGATCCCTTCGATCGCTGCTTTATATTTAAGCTGGTGTTTCACTGCGACTAGATAATATTTAAATATTAAAGATATATAAATTTTATTAGATTTTTTTTTTTGCATTTTTTTTACATTCGTGTAATAAATATTGTTAGTTATACTTATTCAGAGTTGCTTATTATTATACAATTTATCTATTCTATACTTATAGATTCTAGCGTCTAGCGTCATCTGCGTGAAACTACTAATACAAAAAAACTGTGTGCGCAGCAAAATAAGAGCAGAAATCTGAACTAATTTTGTGAATTATCTTTTGTCTGTAGAAATAAACAGACACACAAACAAATTAAAAAACACAAATAAGACACTAATAAAAGAATAATAATAACAAATAGTCTTTTTTTGGTTTCATTTCATATAAAAAAATATATAAGGAAAAGTATAAAAAAATAATAATGAGGCCGGTCGTGGCGCAGCGGCACGAGGTGTGACTGTAAAACCGACTGGTTGTGGGTTCGATCCCCAGTCGAAGAGATGAAATATTTACTTAAATTTATATTTCCATTTCTTCGCTCTGGTGTCGAGGTTAAGCGCGGCGTTGAGTTCTGCCACTTAACACGCAATGCCTCCAGAATTCGGCAGAAAGTGGGGAACGGAGTGTTTTAACACTAGGTTCCCTCTCCCTACCCTGCTGTGTGCGGGATACAGCGTGAAGCTAATTTTTTTTTTTTTTTTTTTATAAAAAAATAAACGTAGTGAGCTTCGAACCCGTGCCTTTTGGAAGATTTTCAATGCTCACCTTATGTCATTGGATATAGTAAGCTTACGCATATAAACTTCTATACATTTTTTTTTATTAAAAAAAAATACAAATCGCTACTAATATCATCAAAACGAGGGAAAACACTCTTAAGTAAATTATCCTGTAATTATTTTAAACGTTTTAACTTAATATTTAAGGTGAAGCAGCGGATGTATATTATTTTTATCGTTACAGCAACTCGAATTATAAAATAATAACGCTTAACTTAAAGGTGTAAGATTCTTTTATAATTATATAATAATTAATTCATTCGTTTCTTTTGTGAAATGATGGAGAGGACAGTAAAATTTACTTAATGCCTGTAATATTTTAACAGGCCACTTTGAGGCCAGTCAAGGCGCAGGGTTGCAAGCGTGCGATTCTATATGCGAAAGGTTGTGGGTTCGATTCGCACCCCAGGAAAGTAAATATTTAACATTTTCACTTCATCAATATGGTAACGAGACAAAGCACGACGTTGAGTAGCGCCATGTAATGCTTTGAGAGTGGAAGTGTCTTAGTATTAGGTTCCCAGTTACCCTCTGAAAACCTTGCTACGTGTGGTGTACAGCGCGAAGAAAAAAAAGTATAAAACCAGCATGCTTACTAACCATTATGCGACTAAATATATTGTTTAGGTTCGTATTGTATATATTCTGCACATAGCGAGGTGGCAGAGCGAGCCTAGTGTCAAGACACTCCATTTACAATTTTCTGCCCAATTTTCGAGATTCTACGCCGCGATTTCTCTTATTACCTGGACGTTAGAAATAGAAATGATTTATTCCCCCTCTTGAGAATCGAACCCACAGCTGTCGTTTACAATCAAATGATGAGACAGCCTCGAGAATAATTACAATTAATATAATTCAAAACATCTATATTTTATTTATACATATATAACAAAAATATATCACATTTTATTGTATTAATAATAGTAATGAGAATCGATTGTTCTATCGTCGGCGTGATCTGTGCGCTACGGGAGCGTGTGTTTAATAGCTTAGGTTACGGTCATAATGAAAAGCTATAAGATAATCATTTTATTATACGAATGTACGCCTATGTAGTGTAGATTATTATTTAAAAAAAATCACTCCCCGCTCATTACCGCATAGCAATGGTATGTCGCTGGGACCTAGTGTTGAGATTCTCCGTTAGTTTACTTTCCATCCCATTTTCGACACATCGTGTGTTGAGTGGTAGAACTAAACTCGGTGTTTGTCTTGCTACCAGAGTGGAAAATGCAAATTATTTATTACCTCGAGTGGAAATTGAACCCTCAATCGATATGCCTATAGTCAGTCTGTCAGCCAATTTTTTTCACGCTGTTTCCCGCACCTGAGAATCTAGTCTAGTCTACCTAACACTTTCAGTTTCCATTTAGACAATTCAGTTCTCCTAATTCCGCTGAATTTTCGACGCTTGCTTGTTGAGTCGTGAAACTCAACGGCGTGCTTTGTTTCAACACCAGAGCCTTCAGAATACAGCAGAAATGTAGGCAACGTTTGGAAGCGTTTTAATGGGAACCGAGTGTCTTAACACTACGTTCTTAGATTCCCTCTGGCTACTCTGCTATGTTCGGGATACGCTGTGAGGTTAAAAAAAATATATTTTACTTTTAGTTTGAAAAAAAGTATCATAAGCTCTGCCTTTAAAAGAATAGCAGGCTAACATTTCTCTTACGTTAATACAAACCATTACTGTATAGTTGGGCGATCCAATCATTGTAATCCTTTGCATTAGTATTGTTCGCGGGCGTAGTAATGGGAGAAATGCTAAAAATTGCTGTGCTCTTACATCTATTCTTATTTTATATAGAATTTGTTGTAAGCAACTACAGGACATCCTGGCGTAGTGGGACAGTGGCTATAAGACGACGGTTGCGGGTTCAGTTCCCGCTCGTGGGATTGAGTTTTTTTATTTTCTTGACTTACACGATAGTGGTAGGTAAAATTCTAGCTTCTTGATTGAGTTTTTTTTTCCTGATTCTAACAGAATAAAATGCGGTGCTAACTTTCACAGTAATAGCAAAAAAATCTAAATAAAATCGTCGTGGGGTAGTAGGTACGTACATGTCATATTATGAATTAGGGTGGAAAGCGGAAGTTTGGTTAGAGTCTAGGCTCTATGCAGGATAAAGAGTTTACAATGAAGACATTTTGACAACGAATATTCCTCTTCTATTCAAATATCTTATCATATGTATGGTAAACGTACATGGAACATAAGATTAAAAGCAAAAAAAAGAACATTTTTATAGTTTTTTTAAATAAAACAACAAAAAGTATTTATATAATATTTAAAACAGCTTGATAAGAAAGTATAGCGTAATTGGCTAGGGCGCTTGGTAGGTTTCCAAGAGGCTCAGGTTCAACTTAATTTTATGTGTTTCCAAATATATTAACATACTAGTTATATAAGAAATGTAAAAAGTATGAAATATTGAAAATATAAAAAAAAATCTCCTGCTTCTTTTTAATACATTATAGTATACTTACAAAAATATTATAACAAAGTATTCATAAATTATTATATTATGTAATTATACATAATTTAGCAAATTTGACGATATTTTTTTTCTCAATATTATTTATTTGTAAACAAACAACATATTCACATAATATGAGAGCGCAAAATAATAACATTTCAACTCAAAAACTCTACATTAAAAACTATCCCTTGGACATACCTCCAGAAGGACGAAATTTCCTTGAACATTATTTCCAAAAAAATAGCCGAAAATTTGGTAAAAATCCAAAATAAGCTGATATCTGTGTATAGCTATTAACGTGTAGAGTTTAGGGCGTTACTCCACTGACGTGTTGATTACAGCTTAGCGTACCGAAATATCTGGACCCAACCACATCGGCGCTAGCCCCCGGGCGTTTCTGAACTAATGAAATAATTCCATATGTAATTTAAGACTGTTTAAGATGTCAAATTTTAAATTGGATGCGCGAAAAGGTTGGCGAGAAATAATAAATTAATCGTTTCTCTGAACAGCTAAAGTGACTTGGGTTAATGAATTTTGAGTTAAGTAGGTTGTGTTTTGCTCTTGTTAAGTTTATTAGTCGGTTGATTGATGGCGGTCGATTTAAACACGTATCAGATAGCTATAGCTGGCCGGTGAGCTTTGAGAGTCTGTAAGCTAAAGATCTCTTTACGAACGAGTGAAATGTGGGGAACGGAAGTGTCTTAATAGAAATGAAATTTCGTGATACTAGGTTCCCATGTTTCCTCTGTCTACCCTGTGATGTGGATACAGCGTGAAGCTAAATTTTTTTTTTTAGGAAGCTTTGTTTGGAAATGTTTCGTCGTATATTTATTAACAATCCTCTGGAGGCCCACTTCATCAATTATTTGGACGTTTTTTTTTTTTTTAATAATAATTAAATTAACTTGAAAGATGAGGACTCGATCAAAATTTATGTTAAAATGAACAAAATAGCATTATTAGAAAATAAGAATTGTTGTAATTGTATTATGAATTTCTATTTATGTTTCCTGGAAACTATATTGAACATAAGGATGAGAAGTATCTTATATGTTGTATAAATGAGGTTTTAAGTTATTACCATTTTGAAATCCATTTACTTCTATCCAGTAATTTTAGTAGTTCAACCTCATTGGTTCTTCATTATTTTTCGAGTACTGCACTGAAAGCAAGGATAAGAATCATGCCAAAATCAAATCATACTAAAATTCATTAAATGTATTGGTTTCTCCCGAAGGAGAAAATTACTTTTTTTCCAGTGGTAAGATCGCCATTCAACAGGTAGCGTCTCGAAATCAAGCGGTAGAACGGAGTGCCCATCCTGTCATATTTAAAGTAAATACAGTGATACCTATATTGTTTAAAAAAACAATACAGGAATCACTCATTTATTATTCAACTGGAACCCATAATATAAATGAAAATTAAGACCGCCGTGGCGCAGGGGCACAAGCATGGGACTGTAAATTCGACGGATGTGGGTTTGAATCCCAGTCGAAGGACTTTTGCCGATTTATGGAGCCACTCAACACTACACTTTGCTTCGTTTCCAGATCGAGGATATTAAAAGATCAAATATTAAATTTCCTTCACACACACGTACACGTCATACGTTTGTGACCATGCACCACGTCTAGTCTCGTCTAGTTTATATAACAAATTATAAAACCGTAACTAATAACTATCATTTGTCCAGAAATACGATAGACTTGAGTCTCAATACAAGGTGGTCTCCATCTACCCTGCTATATACATAATCAAGCTTGCACCTGAAATATAAATTATCATCTTGTTACTAATAAAAACCTATTAATAATTGCACCTTTACATTTAGCACCTAGGATCGATCTGCATCTAAATATAAAAAAAATACTAAATTGAATTTTATGTGATGCGTGTGCGCATATGATATTTTATTATACCCATATTATAGGGCTATTGCTTATCACATTGTTTAATCTTGTACTTGTTATTATTGTAATTTATGCCAATTCTGAGTTACTAGTAATGTTACTAGTAAGATAAGAGCTGTGCCTAGGACTATTTAATGAATGTTTTCGATATCAATAGTTGGAGATAAATTTATGTTTTATTTCCCTATCGCTATTTCTCATTTATTACCGACCACTTCGAGCTTCTCGTGCTACATTCAGATTGACTTAAGGTTTATTATGTTTTGTTTTTTTTTTGCATTCCATGTATTTAAAGTATTTGCCAGAGTGAATTTATTGGTAAGAGTGGTGATATTTCTTCATCCATTTTATCTTTGTGGTTTGGGTGGTAAAACCGAGCGTTTTACTTCTTTTAAACAGACCGGAAGTTATATTTATTATATATTTATACTGTCGTGGCACACTGTCTTACTGTAAATACGATGGTTATACGTTCGATTTCCACTTGTGGGAATGCATTGTTTTTATTTTCTCGCGCTGCAAAAACAAAACGCAGCATTGATTGATTTTACCATTCATCTCCATAATCTTTTGAAAATTTGGTGTAGGCTGAGGAATGGAGTGTTTTAACACTAAGTTTCTTCTGCCTATCTTTATTTTTATTCTCTAAATGAAATACAGAGTGAACCTAAAAAAAATCCCCCAAGAGGTAATCAAACCCACAACCGTCGCGTTTATAGTCATATACTGTATCGCACTACGACCACCTCAATAAATAATAATAACAATTAAAAATATAATTCTGTAATGTATCCTTAACTAAACTGCCGAGAGGATATGTAAACCTGTCAAGACTTGTCCGAACTAGAAAAAAAGCGACCAACAACATTCTACAATTTGTAATGTAAATAAAATCAGCTTCACGCACACAGTTGTGCAGGCAGAGGGAACCTAGTTTTAAGACACTCCGTTCCCCACTTTCTGCCGAATTCTGGAGGCATTGCGTGTTGAGTGGCAGAACTCAACGCCGCGCTTAACCTCGACACCAGAGCGAAGAAATGGAAATATAAATTTAAGTAAATATTTCATCTCCTTGAATGGGGATCGAACCCACAACCAGTCGGTTTTACAGTCACACTTCGTGCCGCTGCGCCACGACTGGCCTCGAATGTAATGTCATAATTTTTTAATACTTTTCAATTCTATTCTAGTCATTATTTCCATACAAATATATTCATACAATCTTCCTTTCCTCTTAAATAAAACAAATATTTACTTACGTATACCTTTAGTTCAGCGCTAACTGACCATTGTCACAGGTTATTTTAAACCTGACGCGGCTGCGCGTGCGCCGATTTTATTTTTACTACTACTAATTAAATAGCACTTTGAGGCCGATCGAGAACTCGATAATTGTACGTGTTTCCAACAAAGTAAATAAACGCCAACCTTTATCAATGAATAATAGCGCAAAAAAAACATATTTTGTATGCCTTTTTTATGTTCACCATAAATCTAGTGGTGTTTTTGCTGGAATCTATAAAAGTTTATTGTTCATAACAATGTTTGTGTATAAACTTGAAATGCGTCGTGTGACGTAAATTATGGAAGTAATATATTATAATAGCGTATTAAAAATTTTCTATTTCCGTATCCGAAATAGGACAGATGCGTAATAATGTACTTGGTGCTTGTGATCAATTTTGACACTATTGTGTTTTTTAGGAGACTATGCTTTAGTGATTATATTTAATGATAAATTTTTTGTTTAGTTAAAACTCATTTAAATAGTTTTATGATTTAAAATAGTAAAAGGAAAGTTTAAATAAATATGTATATCTATAAAATACACAAAAAAAAATAAACACACACACAACACAAAAACACAATATAATTACGTAACACAAACACAAATAAATTACACAAACCGAGTAGCACTATCGAAATAAAAAAAAAACAACGCCCAATGGGCTTTAACATTGCGAACCCCGCCTAACGTCGCTCCTACAGTTTTTGTTTTGATACGATGCACCTATCGAGCTGCACTGTTGCACACGCATGACGACCGTGCAGTCGCGGCGCACGCGTCACAAATAACCCTACCCTACCCTTAAATAACGCAAAAATCTCACAAATTACACAAAATAGTGGAAAAAATAATAATAGAGAAATATTTACAAAATTATTCCTATTCACCCCCAAAATGCATATAATTTACTGTACAGAAGAAGCAAGGTGCATAATTCAGTTCGTTTGATTCGAAACCCATTTTTTATGAACAAATTGAATTTCAAATATGTCTTTATAAACGTTCCTGTTTTCATACTTTGGACTATTTCCCGTTGTATTTTCGAGGAGTTGGTTTTGTGTTCGGGATTTTTTTGTGTGCATCAGTTCGGTCGATATGAGGTAAGGGCAGTTTTTTTTTATATTTTATTAGTGCTTAGTTTTAATTACTTGTGTGCTTTATTATTAAAAAGAAAAATAATAATTAAAAATATGTTATACTAGTGCGTTTTCAAATATTTTCCTCGTTTATAAGTATTATTAGTTTAAAGGTCTTTTTTCTAACATAAATAATAGTGACAAATCAAAAGCTCTCTACAGTTACACTTTTAGTTTTATTCGTGTATCGCTTTTTTTATAATTAATTTTGTATACGAAAGTTTATTTTAAATCTATTTTAAAAATACTGTATATTATTATTTGCTATAAATATAATAATAATAAAAATATATATTTTATGAAACATAGCAATGTCTTATATGACATATTTATTCTATAATAAAATGAAAGCAGAAATAATAAACAGATTATTAAATAAATCAATGATGATAGATGTTTTTTATTATATCTTTTGCAGTTTTTACTTATTGTATTTTATTTGTGAAATAATTGAGAAAATAATTTTATACCTCGCTTTCCCTGTGTACTTTAAAGAAATGACATAAAAAATTTCGAATATTCTATAAAAAAAAAACATTCTATTGCGTGTGGACGTGAAAGGGGTGGTTGAGTAATTTACAAAATGATTGACATAGAGTGGCTGATGGAATTAGTTTCGTGAAAAATCAAACAAAAAAAAAGTGAATGAGGTACGTGACATTTGACATTTATTTATGACGTTTCGTATCTGTCACGGTTCATTGGCTTTTATTATTTAATGGCTAGGAATGCTTGTCTTGCTGTTAATCATTCTATATTAAAACTGTTTAAAGTTAAAATTATCACACATATTGTATTTAATATTAGAACGTCTGCGGCATACGATTGTACTATAGGTCGCGGTTCAATTCCAATTTGGGAAATGTTTACTTTAATAATTTGTCTTATAATATGTGGATTTATTAATTGTTTCTCCTTCTTTAGTATTATAACGTAAATATATGTATTTCATGTAAATTTATTTAATAATAAATATTAATTTTGGAATTAAGTAAAAGTAATTGAATTACATTATATAATTGCTTATTTCTTCGAAACTCTGTGTAATCGTTAGATCAGTTACTAAGATTAAACGATAATTATCTTAATCTTTATCATTATATGGACATGCCTTTATTTTTAAACTTGAATATTTAAAAAAGTATTTTAAAAAAGTTTAACATATTACTCATTATAATATTCAATTTTTATTACTTTATGAACGGAAATATTTAATATCCCAAATATTTACTATCCCAACATAAATTTAAAAAAATGTATGTTGAAAAATATCTTATACAGTATTTTTTTTACAATAAAGAACAAAAGCTGTAAGCAATATTTTGTTAAGAAAGGAGTATTATGTTGAAACAATACCCTATAAAATATAAGAAAGTTGACGCACTTTATCTAATATTAATAGAATGTAAATTTCATTTGCGAAAGTCCGGACGTAAACAGCAACTGAAACACACATTTCTCATGAAAATTTAAATATATTATGTTTACTATATATATTAAATGTCTACCTTTCATATTTTTATATAAAATTGATCGTAAATAAATAATATTTTCATACTTATTTTGAGAACATTTAGTGGGAAATCTCTGAGTTAGTTTTTTTTTAAATATAAACCAAAAACATTTAATTATATATTTATGTATAGAGTTGCTATGTTATTTTTTTTATTTTCATAACAATACCATATTATTGGTATTATATAAATTATATTTATTTCCCTGTTGTGGTACATAAAGCGCGGCGTTGAGATACGTCCATCAACATGTAATGTACCAAAAAGTTGACAGAATTTTACATAGGAATTAGAAGTATTTTTTTTCATATTTTTTTGAAAGAATGTCCATACATTCCAAATAAATATCATATTGATTATTCGATAAATACCTATCAACTTAACCCTTCGTAACAGAATCGCGAAGCCCCATCGATACATAATTACTACCTCATTAGTGTCAGGGCGTATACATGTGGCCGGCACGCGACTCCGCTCGCTGTCGCGAACATATTAAATAATTAAATTAAATAAATCAGCTTCACGCTGTATCCCGCACACTGCAAGGTAGGCAGAGGAAACCTAGTGTTAAGACACTCCGTTCCCCACTTTCTGCCGTATTCTGGAGGCGTTGCGTGTTGAGTGGCAGAACTAATGCCGCGCTTGTCCTCGACACCAGAGCGAAGAAATGGAAATATGAATTTGAGTAAATATTTCATTTTTTCAAAAAAATTTTAATTTTTTTTTTTATGAGTAAATATTTCATCTCCTCGAGTGGGGACCAAACCCACAACCAGTCGGTTTACAGTCACACTTTGTGCCCCTGCGCCACGACTGGCCTCAATATCATCATTCATTAATCTTATTTAATAAATGTATTAAGTAAATTAATGTCGATATTTTGATGGAGCTATCAGTTTTTGATTAATTAATTTTATATGTTGTAATTAGTTATATAAAGCTTAGCTTTACTTTCACTATAGTTTTTTTTTACTGCGTATTTTCTTTTAAATATTGTAACATTAACTTTATTTATCTATATACCAATCTTCTATGATATTGAGTGCCTGACGCGGAAACAACAGATGAAACTTCATAAGGAACCTGACGGAATAGAGGGAAGACAGAGGAAAGTTGGGAACCGAGTGTTAAGACACTCCGTTTCTCATTTTCCACCAAAATCGTAAGGCATTACGAGTTGATTGGAGAAATTCAACGCCACGATCTGCCATTACCGGAGCGAAAAAATTAAAATATTGAAATTCGAGGGAGAAAATATTAAATATTTAATTCTTCCGAGTGATAACGGATCCCACAACCATCGCGATAGTCGTAAATGTAGCCAAGTTCTCTTCTCAGAGACAGAGCCTGACTATAGATTCGACGGTTGTGGGTTCCATTCCCATATGGCCTCAACCAGTGAATTTTTATATTCAAATTAAAAATTGTTTAGTTATTGATTATATTTAAATTATTTTTATTTACCAGCTCGTTCTGATTACGAGGTAAAGTGCGGCGTTGAGTGTCGAAAATCAAAAACGAAAAAAAAGACAGTGTATGAACGTGAACGGAGTATGTTAACATTAAATTTCTTGTGCCAATTTTCCTATATGTAGGATCCAACGTATAGCTCTAATAAAAGCTTTGCGACTCATTTTGAAAATTACTAAATTTAATTTAGTTTCACTCTGTAAACTGCACATAGCAGGGTACGTGGAACCTGGGGACCTAATATTAAGATACTCCGTTTGCCATTAAAGCAATTGTGTTCTCCGATTTGTGCGGAATTCTTGAGGACTTCATCAGTTGTGGAACTCCACGCCGCGCTTTGCCTCATTAACAGAATAAGAAAATGGAAATATTAAATATTACATTTCCCCAAGCGGGAATGAATTCACAACCTGTGATCGTGCGCCACGACGGCCTCGATTATGTCAATATTAAAAATATCCTTCAAATAGGGATTGAACTCTCATCGTTTATACAACCAAATACTGCCACTGCGCTATAGTACACTATATATAATTGACTCTGGTTATATTATCACATACAAATATATTAATTTAGAAGCTATTACAAAACAAATTTGTATTAAACACACAAACACACAATACAAATTCTCTCCCCATGTAATGTTTACGTTGTACGTATCAATGTAACATTGTAATTGTATACTGCGTATCGAAAGCATCGTGTTATTTTCGTTAGGGTGCAAGCCTAAATATCTACATCTTGGGAGTTTTCACACTTTCGTTAATGATAAGTATTTTTTTAGGTTCACTAGGGGAATCTAGAATCTAGTACTAGTTAAGACACTCCAATTCCAAGTTAGACACTCCAATTCTAATTTTCAAAACACTCCGTGTTGATTGGAGGCGTCCAACACAGCGCTTTGTCTACTAAAATGGAGAGATCGGGAATGGAATCCATATTAAGTTTTTTTTACTTTTTTTGAACGTAGCTGGCCTAGAATCTGCACCTCCTGGAAACCTGGTCGGTTTCCAGGGGTGGGTTCGAGTCCCGCTACGTTCAAAATTTTATACGTTTTCTAAATAAGTATTTTTCCATATTAAGTTTACAAGCAGACGACTACGACGACTACTCTGTATATAGACAATAGAGAATAATTAATAATTGAAAATAATCAATGAAATTTTCATATGAATACATCAAAAATTTCAACTGGAAGAATGATGTAAAACATAATTTTACGGCTTACAATAAATAAATATAATTACACATTTTTTCTAACTTTCCACTGTATTCGGTATAAAGCTCGAGATATTTCGTATTTTGTCTTATTACTAGAGCAACAAAATAAAAGTAGTTTGTTTCCCCCTAGTTGGAATCGAACCCGCAGTTGCTACGTTTAGACGGCGGTTTTTTAAATATATTTTTAGCTCAGCGTCACACTATATCAGGATAGGCAAAAGGAATCTGAAAACCTAGTTAACAATTTCCCATTTTTCTATACTCCTACCTCCTACTATAGCGAACCTAAACGCCGCGCTTTGCTTTGCTCCCAGAGCGTGAAAATGACAATATAATCGGTCAGTGAAAGGAATCGAACCCACAAACGTCGTCTTTACAGGCGCACGCTTGCGCCCCTGCGCCACAACGGCCTCGGTCTTAAAATAATATAAATATAAAAATAGTATTTATAAAATAAATATCAAACTGACAACTTAAAATAAACGTCTTAAATACAGATTTGTGAAACTGCAACGTGTGAACGTGCCGTTACGTTTTACAATTTATACGAGGGGAAGTCGTTATGTTAACATTATATACAGATTTAATATATTCGGTTGATATTTTGAAAATTAACTCAGCTTAGCTTGGATTTTTCGGTTTTTTTTTGTTTATTTCTAGAGGCGTCATTGTAAAGTAGTAGTGGTTCTTATATAAATAAAACCGTTGAAGCCAGACGTGGCGCAGGAACACAAGTGTGTGACTGTCAACGCGGATGGGTGTGAGTTCGACACCAACTGGAGAAAATGAAAATATATATTTAAATTTATATTTTCATTTCTTTATTCTGCTATCGAGGCAAAGCGCGGCGTTAAATTCCGTCACTCAACACGTAATGCCTCCTACATTCGGCAGAAGCGGGGAATGGAGTGTTTTAACATTAGGTTGCCTCTGCCTGTCATGCTGTGAGCGGGATACAGCGCGAAGCTAAAATAAGCTGAATTCAGTAAAAAATAATGCTTTTAATATTACTTATATCGGCTCAATCGTGTCAAAACTTATTATCATGGTTTAATCAATTACAAGATTTAACTAATTATATTGTAATTAGTTCTAAAGACCAAATCAAAACAATTTTGTTTTTTTCTTCTTTATATTTTACAATTTTTCGAAGTAGAACATGAAATAATTATACATTTAAAATAACCGACTACAACCAGATTCCATAATCAAAACCTAGCCAAACTAGGTACTCTTGAAGTGTATCTTTTCCAATTAAAAAAAAAAGAATTGAAACGAAAAAAAAAACTAATTTGTCGTTCACATACTTACCAAATTAAAAAGCACTACACGGGAAGTACACTAGCTTTCAAATAAAAAAAGAATCATCAAAATAGATTTTCTCAGTCAAAAGTTCTGAGGTAACAAACATAAAATAAATATACAGTCGAATTAGTAATCTCTGCCTGTTACAGATCTCAGCCAGAAATAGATTAAAAAATATAGCTTATTAACATTTTTTCAACTATAACTATCCTATAGAAACACACGCCCAATAAATCAGTATCATTTATACGGATATTAAGTATATAAATACATATATATATATATATATATATATATATATATATATATATATATATATATATATATATATATATATATATATATATATATATATATATATATATATATATAGGTATATAAACAATAAAACCCGAAATACGTCAAAAGCAAAAGCCAAACTAGATTTTTTGACAAGAACGAGAACGAATGTAGAATTCGTCGTATTATTCATACAGTGAGCAACTCCGTAATCGAAATCAATGTGATGGAAGAGATTCTTATCTTTTAATCTTTTTAACATAATATAAAATGCCAGGCCAGATACAAGGTCATATTATGCAGACGTGTATGCTTTGGTTGTTTATATATAATAGTATTTTTATAACACATTTTCTGCCTTTTGTAGTAGTGCTGAGACACTATGTTTTCCTTTTTTTTAATCGAACGACAGATATGATTTTGATTTTTTTTTCAGATTTTTAACTTAAAGTTTCCGTTCTTTTCCATCTCTTTTACTAATTACTTTCTTCTTCTTCTTCTTCTCTTTAACTATTTGATAAAAATAGGATTTAAAAGTGGTATATCAATATATAAAAAATATTATTCTATAAATCAAAATAAAAAGGAGATCAGAACATAAATTTTTTAGATTCTTAAGAAATATTTAGAAACAAACGAAAGTCTTGGGTGAGAGTATGAACATGCTTGGGGTAAGTAGACGCAATTAGGATAACAGACACACAGTACATTATTTTCAATCGTATCAAAGAAAATGAAAATTTAAGCAATTTTAACCAATTTAAAATTTAATTGCAAGGTGTTCACTTACCCGCGCAACCTTTTCCTGAGAAGCACTAAGTACAACGACAAAATTTTACTGAAAAACATTAATCGGCTTACCTTTTAGTAACTTAACTTAACTTAACTTAGCTTCACGCTTTATCCCTTGCGGGGTAGTCAGAGAGAACGGAGCGCCAAACGCTAACCTCTTCATACATGCCCTTCGGGGGGTCCTCATGCTTTTTACGTGACCTTCCTCCAGTATCTTTGATACTGTGTTTTCGAAGGTCAACCGAGGTCTCCCCCTACCTCTCTTACCGCTCACTTTTCCATCATAAATCTTTTTTGCCATTCTTTCATCACTCATTCGTTCGACGTGCCCAAACCAGCTGAGCACGTTCTTCTTCATTCTCACCGTGACATCCTCGCTAGTACCTGCCA